>JAMPIV010019866.1:0-134796 GCA_024509875.1 Oreohelix idahoensis | reverse complement strand
GTAGTGGGAGGTGGACTGAGTACGAGGCTAGGGGAGTCAGATGGGATCTAACCATTTATATCATTATTGTAACTAACATGAGCAAACTTTATCGGTTGTGTTTTGTCAACCTTGTATTTCAGTCACTTTGTTCTTGTACGGCAATTGCGCGATCACGTCGATTTTGTCGGGAAATTCAAAAATTCTTAACTTCTTGGTACTACGGACTATATAATATACAGGGGGAAAGGGGCCGGATTAAGCACGATAGAGAGGCGCATCTCCTCTAGGCCTTTTTTTGATGTTTGGGCCCACCCCTTCCCACACTTAACTCTAAAAAAAGTTAATAATGTATTTTTTTCAAGCCCTTTTAGCTTTAGCCATGGTTGCATTATATGGTACTTAATACTAATGATACTAGTATTTATTTATAGATTTTGCGGGGGTGGGGGGGCGGGGGGGGGGGGGCGTAGGGGAGGGGGGGGGGGGGATCCCTTTATCCGGGGGGGGGGTGGGGGGGGGGGGGGGAATCCTTTATGGGGCTGGGGGGAAACCTGGGGAGTAACCCTTGGGAACACTGGAGGGAACCTTCGGGGGGGAGGGGGAGAGGGGAGCGGGGGGGGGAACCTCGGGCGCGGAACGGGGGGGAGGAAAAAACCTTTTCTATCGGGGAATAAGGCGCAGGGGCTCGGGACCCCTAGGCTTTAGCATACTTAGCATTAAGGATAATCCGGCCCTGTATATTAGGGTTCCCATAACGTTTTGTTTAAAAACCGGGACATTTCCAAATTTTTACCTAAAAAACTCGGGACACTTTGTAAAAAAACGGGACACGTTAAAAATTAAGGTAAAGCACAAATAAATCTATTATATATTATATGTTGCACTTAAAATAAGATACTGGTATAAAAATACACACATTAACTAACACAACTTCCACTTTAAAAAAGAATTCTAAATTACAAACATACTTAATTAGAAAAATCGCACCTTTAAAAAATACACAATAGTCAAGTTTATATTTCAGATTCATCAGAATATTTATCAGATGTATGGGCCTGTTCAAGAAGGTTTTTTTCTTCTGATATTTGGACATAGAACTCAGCACAAGAGAAATCCTTAAAATGGGTCTTTATAATGGTTAAAGCTTTCACTGTCTCAATTTTAAGTCTGTTTTTTTCGTCTGTCCAAAGCGCATTTATTAATGAAAAAACACGTTCAACGACTGCATTGGATCCTGGCAGTGCCAAACAAAAACTAACTAGGCATTTCAGGTTCTCAGCATTTATATCCTGCTTTGTAAAATGAGCGAACATCTCACACCATTTTTCACTGACTTTTTTTTTTTTTAAATTAATGAAAAAAAAATCCCGTTCAACCTCTGATGGGTTATAATTAGGATATATATTGTTTTCAATTCCAAATAATATGAACAACTGCCGACATGAGAAAGTGGCATCACATTTGTCAAATCAATGTAAATAGGGATAATCACAATTGTGCTTTTACGTTAAATAAACAGAAAACAAACAAACAAACAAACAAACAAACAAAATCAAGAAGAAACTATGAACAAGAATAATATTAAAGTGGAGGGGTGTAAAGGTCTGGTGGTTCTAGTTATATAACGGACTTTACCAGATATTTAATTGACTTTCATCTGTTTAAAGTCACATGCATTGTAAGAACAGCATCAGACCTTCACATTCCCAGCCACTATATATTAACATGTGTTCATGTTAAATATTGTTTGACTATATTATGCAGTTCCAGGTATGTCTATTCTCAACACCTCCTCTATATTTATAGGTAAGTTGGATGCCTGCAAATAATCTAATATTGGTATTCTCATTTGGTCATATCTCTTACATTTTAACAAGAAATGTTCTATATTATTGTTTTGAAGACATCCTGCACAGTAAGGTTCTTCTATTCTGAAATAGCCTTTTCCCAGCTATAGTCTGAGAAGTTTCTTATTACTGGGAATTTTCAATTCCCTAGATATCTGACATTTTCTTGTTGGAACCTTGAACATCTTATATGCATGTCTTCCTTTCAGATTTTTATCCCACTCTGCTTTCCATTCATCTGTTATTAAATCTTTAATTAAGATCTTAATTTCTTATTTACTCATCCCTACATTTATTAGATTTTTATCAGATCTACCTTTCTTGGCTTCTTTATCTGCCTTTTCATTTCCTTCTATGCCAACATGTGAAGGTATCCAAGCAATTACGACTGAACATCCTCTGGAACATAAGTATACAGTAGCCAGAAATATCTCCTCTGCTATATCAGGTCTACTACATTCTCGTAAGTTTCTAAGTGCTTTAATTGTTGAAAGAGAGTCAGTTAAAACTGTTAATTTTTTGGGAGGGTTATTAGAGAATATTTCTAGTGCTTTTAATATTGCCACCATCTCTGCAGTGAAAATGGATGTATTTTCCGTGATGCTATATTCTTTTGCCATTTTCCATATTGGAATATATATTCCTATACCAAATTTGCCATCATCTCCTTTGATCCATCTGTGTATACAGTAATGCTGTCTTTTGATATTTGTTGTATATATTTATAGGTCTTGGGAGCCGCGCTGGTGTAATGGCTTCGGCGTTGTACTGGCGACCAGGCGTTCATGGTTCAAACCCGGGCGTCAGCGTTTGAAGGAATGTTTACGACCAGAAATTTGACTGAATAACCTGAACGGCTCCTGTGATAAACCCTCTGTGGATGGGAAGGAGCGAAGCTCCTGACCGGGTTGGAAGGAAAGTCCTCAGGTTCCCCAGCCTTGCAATGACATGTCATTGGGCCGAAGGGCTGAAAGCCCAAGTGCCGCTGGTTTAAAAAAAAAAAAAAAGGCTGTGTTTTTAATATTTTCTATATTATTTGTTTTCTTAAGTATTTCCGCTAGGTGGCAGTCCGTGTCTGGTTTCTTGATCTCCCAGTGCGGAATCACTGGCTTGTATTCACAACTGTTATTAATTAATGTAATTAATGTACCCAGATGGACAATTTCCTCCATACACTTCCATCCTGTAGGGTATCTAGTGGTATTCATTGGCTTGGCCTGAGTTGTTAGGTGGCATCTGGTAAAAGCTGTATGTGCTGGGTGAGACTTATCTAGCATAACTCTGTTCATGTAATTTAGTCTTAACTCCTTTCTCCGCAATTCTAAGGGAATGATTCCTAAAGCCACCTCTATAGCTCCCATTGATGTTGATCTGATTGCACCTGCTATTGTACATAAAGCCTGATGCTGAATTCTGTCTAATTTAATCTTGTTACTGTGTGCAGCAGAGTCATATATTATACTTCCATAATCTATTTTTCCTCTAATAAAAGATTTATAAAAAGTGAGCATTGTCTTAGTGCGTGCACCCCATCCATTACCTTTCAAATATCTTAATAAGTTAGTCAATCCTCTGCAAGACTCCACTAGTTTATCTATGTGTTTATTCTAGTTCAGCTGTTGGTCCAATATCATTCCTAGATATCGAGTGGTTTGCTCTGTATTAATGTTTTGCCCTTGGATATTTATGTCTATAAATTTATTTTTTACAACCCTACCTTTACTGAAGATCATTCCCAATGTTTTATTTGTATTCAGCTGACAACTCCATTTTGTCATCCATTTACATACTTTATTTATTTCCTTCTGTAGATCCTTATATAATTTTGGCAGATGTCTCCCAGTCCTCCATATAGCAACATCATCTGCAAACTGTGACAATTTATTTGTTATATCATTAAATTCCTCACCTAAATCATTTACCATTATTGTAAAAATTAAAGGAGACATTACTGATCCTTGGGGTATTCCATTTTGTTGTTCATACAGTTCTGATCTATTTTCACTGACACTTTGATCCTTTAGTTCACGCCACACAACAAATTTGCTTTCACAATATTTTTTCACACATGCAGACTCATCAAATAAGTCCTCTTCATTCACAGTAAAATTTGGTGACACTGTCTTCATGAATATGTAGCTTTCTTGAATGTTTTTCCAAGTCACAGACTCCTTTCCCTTCAAATTGATCCATAGATTGAAGAGGCGTAAGAAATGGTGTACACCACTGCTGAATATATTCAATGCAGGTGTCATAGAAATGTACTGCACAGCTTTGAAACTTTTCAAATGTTATGTGCCCTTCTTTTTCTAATTCTTGCAACTGATTTCTCACAGTAGTGGTAAGAAACTTTTCTGCCTTCCTGTAGTTTAATTTTTCCACCAATTTGTTTACTTCATCCTTCACTTCAATTACTGTTGTCTCTTGCTTTTCAACACTTTTGATGGTATCAGAAAAGGTTTCTAACTGGCTGGCAATGAAATGCAGGAGTGTAATTGAAAGTGGATTTTCAAAGAAATTTTTGAGACTGGTAGGACATTTGTGAATGGAAAGGAAATATGACTTCAATGCAGGGAAAATGTCAATAACTCTCTGGACTGCAGGCAAGAGAGAGAGAGCCATCTTGTCTTGCTGTTACCCAAAACAGTTTTATATTCTGTATTGGTGAATTCACAAAATGATTTGAGTTCCTCAACTCGTACACAATAAATTTGGAAATGCTGGTAAATCTTGTTAATTATTAACTGAAGATCAATAGGTAAGCAATTCGCAGCAATCTGCACAGCATTATGTATCACATGTGCAGGACAACCAATACCAATTAAATTGTTCACAGTGTTTTCTTGCATTTTGAAGTACAGATTATTCTGTCCCTTTCTCTTCTTTCCACAAAAGTTTGTATTTGTATTATCTGCTGATATAGCAATAACCTTTTCAAGGAGATCTGACTTCCGTAACACTTCCAACACATAAGAAAATAACAGTTCTGAAGTTTCACCGCCTAAATTAACTAACTCCAACACTTTCACCTTCACACCTTTTGCTGCATGATAATATCTCACGACCAGAGGCACTAACTTCTTGTCCAAGTGGTTTGATGAGTCGATTAATACTGATATCTCACGACCAGAGGCACTAACTTCTTGTCCAAGTGGTTTGATGAGTCCATTAATACTGATATCTCACGACCAGAGGCACTAACGTCTTGTCCAAGTGGTTTGATGAGTCCATTAATACTGATATCTCACGACCAGAGGCACTAACTTCTTGTCCAAGTGGTTTGATGAGTCCATTAATACTGATATCTCACGACCAGAGGCACTAACTTCTTGTCCAAGTGGTTTGATGAGTCCATTAATACTGATATCTCACGACCAGAGGCACTAACTTCTTGTCCAAGTGGTTTGATGAGTCCATTAATACTGATATCTCACGACCAGAGGCACTAACTTCTTGTCCAAGTGGTTTGATGAGTCCATTAATACTGATATCTCACGACCAGAGGCACTAACTTCTTGTCCAAGTGGTTTGATGAGTCCATTAATACTGATATCTCACGACCAGAGGCACTAACTTCTTGTCCAAGTGGTTGATGAGTCCATTAATACTGATATCTCACGACCAGAGGCACTAACGTCTTGTCCAAGTGGTTTGATGAGTCCATTAATACTGATATCTCACGACCAGAGGCACTAACGTCTTGTCCAAGTGGTTTGATGAGTCCATTAATACTGATATCTCACGACCAGAGGCACTAACGTCTTGTCCAAGTGGTTTGATGATGAGTCCATTAATACTGATATCTCACGACCAGAGGCACTAACTTCTTGTCCAAGTGGTTTGATGAGTCCATTAATACTGATATCTCACGACCAGAGGCACTAACTTCTTGTCCAAGTGGTTTGATGAGTCCATTAATACTGATATCTCACGACCAGAGGCACTAACTTCTTGTCCAAGTGGTTTGATGAGTCCATTAATACTGATATCAAACGAGTTTCTTTTAGCTCTTCATCATTTTTTTTTAAATGTAAAACTTTTGCCTCGTTTTGGCGAGGCGCGTCCCGTTCAACCTAGTCGGTTATATTAGGGCGCATGTCCAAATATAAAAGAGCTCTTCATCAATCTGCTTTGTCGCAAATGGCGCAATAACATTGGTGATTATTGCCTTGCACTTTGTTTGGGAACATCTGAATTTATCGCTGAAAAGTTTTTTCACGATGGCTGTTGTGCAGTCCATGGACTTAAAGCTGTGTTTATGCACCGCCGTGTGATAAGCGAAGGTTGCTTCCTGTGCTGCCAATGATAACTGTTTTTCCATTTCCTTTTCACTCTGGGTTTTCGCATTTAAGAAATGACTTATACTGCTGTTGGAAGCCTTACTTTCAACAGCACCTTTAGGTTTTTTTTCGTTTTCACGTGGTTGACTACGTCTGACCGACCACCATGTGAAATGCAAAATTTAGAGCTGCATAAAGTACATTCCACATTTTCATCTACACCTTTAATGAAGGGACATTCTCTTGTAATGTTATCATTTATACTGCACTTACGTTTCGGCATTATGCGGATGAAAAACGATAAAAATACTGTATAATAATGCTAATACGCATTAAATCATTTGGTAGATGCTCACTGAACACTGTTTTGGTCGACTTTCGAATTTTTTGTTCGAGATTCAAACCGAGGGTCCACTGTAACCGGAAATTGATAAAGTAACACTACTAAAACACGGAATAAAATCCGTTACCCAAAGATTTTTTTTCAGGAAGGACCCTTAAAAAGCATGACATTTGGAATAAATTCGTGACACCGGGACATTTTATCAAGAAAACGGGACTGTCCCGGGAAAAACGGGACGAATGGGACCCCTACTGTATATAAATATATATGAACAATAAAATATGTGGTGTTTCCTTATTTTAAATTTTAAAATTCTTAATTGCTTGGATACCTTCACATGTTGGCATAGAAGGAAATGAAAAGGCAGATAAAGAAGCCAAGAAAGGTAGATCTGATAAAAATCTAATAAATGTAGGGATGAGTAAATCAGAAATTAAGAGCTTAATTAAAGATTTAATAACAGATGAATGGAAAGCAGAGCGGGATAAAAATCTGAAAGGAAGACATGCATATAAGATGTTCAAGGCTCCAACAAAAAATGTCAGATATCTAGGGAATTGAAAATTCCCAGTAATAAGAAACTTCTCAGACTACAGCTGGGAAAAGGCTATTTCAGAATAGAAGAACCTTACTGTGCAGGATGTCTTCAAGACAATAATATAGAACATTTCTTGTTAAAATGTAAGAGGTATGACCAAATGAGAATACCAATATTAGATTATTTGCAAGCATCCAACTTACCTATAAATATAGAGGAGGTGTTGAGAATAGACAGACCTAGGGAACTGCATAATATAGTCAAACAATATTTAACACGAACACATGTTAATATATAGTGGCAGGGAATGTGAAGGTCTGATGCTGTTCTTACAATGCATGTGACTTTAAACAGATAAAAGTCAATTAAATATCTGTTAAAAGTCCGTTATATAACTAGAACCACCAGGCCTTTACACCCCTCCACTTTAATATTGTTCTTGATTTTGTTTGTGTGTTTGTTTGTTTGTTTGTTTCTCTCTCTCTCTCTCTCTCTCTCTCTCTCTCTCTCTCTCTCTCTCTCTCTCTCTCTCTCTCTCTCTCTCTCTTTATATAACGTATAAGCACAATTGTGATTATCCCTATGTTAATTGATTTGACAAATGTGATGCCACTTTCTCATTTCGGCAGTTGTTCATATTATTTAGAATTGAAAACAATATATATCCTAATTATAACCCATCAGAGGTTGAACGGGATTTTTTTTTTTTTTGTTGGGGGGGGGGGGGGGGGGGGGGGGGGGGGGGGGGGGGGGGTGGGGTTTCAATAATTTAAAAAAAAAATTAGATAAAAACATTACGAATAATTTGTGAAACAACCACAACAGTCTGTTTTCGTCTAAACTACATTCTACCAGTTATCTATTGCTTTATTATAATCTTTAGTTGCCAGTTTTCTTTCAACGAGGAGTAAAACTAACTAAGACAACGTTTCTTCAGACGTTGTAGGCGAAGGTAGCACTTTATAAATTTTAAGTCAGGCTAAAGAAATGTTCCGTAACTGCGTTGCTTATTGGTATTCCATTAGACCTAATGGTCGTTTATATTTGGACATGCGCCCTAATATAACCGACTGTGTTGAACGGGATGCGCCTCGTCAAAAGGAGGCAACATTTTATTTTATTTTTTTTTAATTTTTTTTTTTTGTTTTTTGGTTTAATATTGAGAACAATGTGGCACAATCTCGAAAGGTTAGGAGACATAGAACTCATATCATTGGCGTTCACGAATCCGCATTACACCATGGATGGCGAGTTTCGTTGTGCCTTTTGGTTTCCATCTTTCGTTGACCTTGAGGATTCCAGAAAATGGACTGCCTTGAAATAATATTAGCAGGTTTACCGAGTGCCGTTGTCTTTTCCTTACCTTTACTCCACTGGTATTTGTCTTATTCTTTCCACTAACGAAAGTTCTAAACCCTTTCTTTTTTTCTTCTCCATGTTACAGTCATCTAGTGGGGTTGCCTTGACATTTGATTTGGGGATTCTTATTTTTGTGTTTGACTTTGGTTCTTTTGACTTCATATATTCCTTAATGCAATGAAATCTTCTCTTGCTTTAAGTTTTTGTTATTATGATATCACTGTATTTTTTTCGCAACTATGCACATGGTGCTGCCAAGATATTGGCTACAGTACTGCATCGGAAATCAATATTCGATTGTTCGGACCAAAGTTCATGGTGTAATAAGTATGCTCTATAAAATCACGTGAACTAGCAGCATAAGTCATATATGTGGATTGGACATGTTACTGTAGACATTCGTTACAAGCTGTTCTGTTAGTGGTTTCTGTTATTGTTGATTGTTTGTGGTGGGTGTTATGGTGTAGTACCACTGACAAGGTCGATGTCAGTAATGTCGGGCTTACTGTTAGTGGCCGACAGGTGTGTAAATATAATGGGCGAATGTCGTGAGTTCTTTAGGTTTGTAAATATCTGATGTAAACCCACACAATAGTAACGTCGGGTCAGGAAATAGACCAACTAGTTTTCAACTTATATACAGTTTATTTACGACAGTAGCGTTGACATCATGGATAACAGATCACAGCAAATCACAAGGTATCATAATAAGTAAATCCATAGATAAATTGAGTGCAACACCAGCAACTCATCATAAATCGGCATAGCATACAATCCGTCAGAAAGTTGAGTGCATTACCAGCAACTCATCATAAATGGTAATAATATATAATCCGTCAGAAAGAAATCCTTAACACTTAACTCCCACTCGAAAACATGACTTAACAGATTACACCGACCCCCCGGGAAAAAAATGATATCATCATTTTTTTTTTAAATTACATCGAACAAAAATGTGAGGTCGATCAAATTCTATTATATACAACAGAGAATTATACTATATGTTAAGTCATATCAATAAACCAACAATAGAGGGATGGAAGTATGTGCAGAGTATAAAGATGAAGTATGCAAAGAGAATCAAACATCAAATTCAAACAAAGATGAAGAATATCAAGTATAGACTAACTATGAACCAATAAGTAGAAAGTGAAAAGAGGAGATGAAATGAAATGAAGAATGACCAGCAATGAAATGTGTGTAGTGAAAGGAAGCAATGATACAACATGGTAACAATTTAAATTAATCAACGGATTGTGTGTAAATAAATACAAGTATGGCAAAACAGCATGGAACAACAACCAATACATATATAAAACAAGAAAAGAAAGCTACAATCTAAATAGAGCATAATAGGCAAGAGAAACAAGTTAATTAACTTATTAAGTACTAATAATGAGCTTATTATTGAAATCAGAAACTAATACCGCATATAAACAGTTACTACTGGTGCACAACTAAGTGCTAGGTAATGAAAATAAATAACAATGTCAGAAAAAACACATTTTCTAAATTTTCAATATCGAAATGTATCGTAATGATACGTTAAGTTTAAATACTATTGGCAATACTATTGTCACTCGTTCAATGTTCATCAACACACTGTTGTGTATGAATATTATTCTAATAACGTTTCACATGAAAGTCAAAGAACACAATGTACTCAATTAGTTGTGTGCAATATTAAAGCTACAGCGGCCTTGGAAAGTCTTATGAGCGTGTTGAGACAAAATCATCCACTGTGGAGTCAGAATTCCGAATGGCTTGAATGGTGAAGTCCAGCGGGCGCAAGGCGGCAGCTTCTCTTGGAGATCTTGAATTGGCCAACATATTGATGTCTATCGCAGAGTATAGACGCTCAAATTCAGTCAATGGTAAGAAGACACGAATAACAGCTCCGATTCCCATCGAGAAGGCGTTCCTGCGAATTAATCAAATGAAAATTCCTGTTTGGTAACGGTAGGATATTATTAGAGAAAAAGTTAACTTTAACTTTAACCTGCCAAATGTGGCCGTGCAAACTTTAGACCACTGTATGATGTTAGTCGAACCTTCCTCCGATAAACGAGAAAGGGTAGCAGTGAAAGTAGCACAGACTGAATTGAAATTATCAATAATATAGGGCGATAAAAGTGTCCGAGAAAAATAGCAGCGTGCAATGACGTACAGAAAAGTCGTGAATATACACATAATACCAACGTCATGTTGAGTGTAATGATGACCAAGAGTGTAATAATGGCTGACAATCTGAGATTTTGCGCAATACAAAGGAAATGCAGTTGACAAAGGCGTATATCTCAAAGGCTGAAGTGAAGTCATAGCCTGTGTACTGGGCAAAGAAAAAAGCAAGAAATATACCATAAAAATGTAAAAAAACATACAGTAGTAAACTTGGACCTGCGTCGAAGTTTAAAAGGAAAGCAGAACGTGCGAAAAAAAGTAGAAAAGCACGAAGATACTGAGCTAACCGGCCCAATAAGAAAGGTAAAGAAACTCATAAGGTATAGATATATACTAACAACTAAGTTCGTACATGTAGCAAAGAAAACACTAGTCATTGCAGCAAAGAAGTTGCAATCAACGTGACTGGATGTAGATTCAGTCGTAGCTATAAAGTTAGTGTGTGTGTCAGACAAAATCGAAGGATCTTCTATAATAGTACTTAAAGAAAAATCAAAGTTAGAGTAACGACATACTGAGGTATGTCGAACTGGGCTAAAAGGAGCACCAAAATTAGTATGATGAACAATCGTATCATCAATACTGCAAGAATTAGCAGAATGCATCACGTTAGCAGAATGTACCTGGTGATAAGATTTTGGCAAAGTCGTCAAGGTGGCGGCAGTCAGGTGTGAAAAAACGGTGTGGCAATGTGGACTATGGCTGTCGGAAAAGTCTCAACTGTCCCACCGAATGTCACACATTTCACCACATTACCTGTTGCGCAAGATGGATGAACTAGAGACTGTCTAATCCCAACAGTCGTGCATGCCGAATCAAAGAGTACTGAGACGGGATTACTATTCACAAATCCGTTTTGCAGTGTAAGAGACCCTGTTCCATCATGTGCAGACAAGGCAGGAAAAGTAGGTAGAGGATGACCACAACTCAAGGTAGTCACCGCTGTAGGCTGGAATAAAGTTGTGCATTCAGGTCACTGAGATGCTCGATTGAAATTGAAAGCAGAACAAGCTGTAGCATTAGAGACATTATTATTATTGTTACTCTGATTAACAATAACCTGAGGCTCCTGTTGAGCAGAGTTAGCATGGCGATGCGATCTATCATTTGGAGATCTACCACCATATCGAGATCGATCATGACTATTATCTCTATTGGGACTATTGTTATTTCCTCTATTGGGACCATTATTATTGTCTCTATTGGGACCATTATTCTGATTTGGAACCCAGTGAGAATTGTTGCGATTACTATTTCCTCTTGGATCAAAATATCTATTAGATGAATTTTGTTGCCTCCGAGAAAAATTACCGTAAGGTTGATAATCCCTAGTGTAGTTATCCCTTCCATAATTTCCAGATTTATTGGAACCAAAATGTTGAGATCCATTAAATTGTCTCCAGTTTCTTGGAGAAGGAGAATTACTACGTGATGGACTCCCTTGGTACTGTCTAAAATCACGATAATCTCCCTTACCAAAATTGCGATCAACACTTTGTGATCTACGGCGAAAATTAGAACCATATGGTATTGCCGAAGCCACGGGTAAACCTTCTCTGACTTGATAGTGGCCAACAATTACATTTGGGTGTGCCGTTACGTATTGGCGACAATATTGTTCCATATCGTTCAAGTTTGTAGGCTTTCACTCGTGTAGAAAGGAAAGAAAAGAAATGTTAACTGACGACATGACTTTATCATGAAGCAATAAGTCCATGAGGGCTCCATAAGTGTGTTCGATTTTTGAGAGTTTAACCCATCGTGAGAACGTAAGACGTATATTTGCTATAAATTCTGAAAAAATCTTTTCCAGTCTCCGGCAATAGAGATTTAAAGCGGAGACGACAGCCGTCTTCATCAAGTTGATATTTTTTTAATAACACAGCTCTGACAGTATCGTAGTTATTCTTATCAGGACCTTCCAACATACTTACAGCTGTCATATCTTCACCTGAAAGTAGTTCCGTAAGTTGCGTACAGTATTCCGACTTATCTATCTTATGAGACTCCCATGTGAGATCAAACCTATTCAGATAGAATAAGACGTCATCGGAGATAGGTCTAAAAGGAGGCAATCTGATCTTATAGAAATTAGAATTGGTCCTATGTGAAATTGTCTGAGTGTCCGTAGCATTGTGTGTATTACTTTCATTCATTACCTTCATTTTTTTCAAGTTCCATAGAGAACAACTTTTGCTCGTGAAGTCTACGGTTTTCGTTCTCAGTAGCTTCCATTTGCCTTTGAAGTTTCTTGTCTTCAGCTTCCATTTGAAGTTTATATTTGTCAGTTTCCAATTGAAGTATTTTTTTATTTTCAGCTTCCATTTGAAGTTTTTGAGCTTCCATTTGAAGTTTTTTATCTTCAGCTTCCATTTGAAGTTTATGTTTTTCAGCTTCCTGTACTTTTGCATACTCAACGGTTGCGAATAATTTTAACTCTTCAGGCTCCACACCAAGCGCCTTTCCTTGCTTGATGAAATAGTCCAAACTAGACATTATGTCTAATTTTATAAGATATTTAACTTATCTAAGATATTATCTAAAAAGTTAATCTTATCCCTAATTAGTGGGTGGCAAGTCCTCGTTAATAGAACTTGTATACAAATATAGCAGATAATTATAAATCAATCATTAAGTATATAACATTAAGACAAGAAATACACGATGAAGGTACGGAAAATGACAAAAACCAAGACGAAATACCCAAGACAAATGATAACGTTCACATAATCAAATAAACAAGAAAGCAGAACTAAAGAAAAAATATTGCAAAGAATGCAATGACACAGCGAGAGGAGGGACAAGACAGGCAACAGCACAGTGTAAAAACAAAAAATGTGTATAGAAATAAATGATAGTAAGATTGAGAATGACAATCACAAACAAATAAATCAAGAAACTAAGGCACAGACAAAAAATACCACAATAACGACAATAAAACAGTTCGTCACACCTAAACAATGGTGTCACAGATCACCAAACACAGTGGACTGAAAATCCTTCAGCAAAAATGCTGGAATTTCCACTGCGGGAAATCTGCAAGAGTGTCCCTAAAGAACGCTTACGTAGGCCCTGGAATGAAAAACTGGGATGTTTCCTACCGTAAGTCACCTCCCAACCAAACCCGCATAAACACGGAACATAGAACACTAAATAGAACAAAGAGTACACGCTATCAAGAAAGGCTCGTTAACATATAACAGTGGCACAGTGCACATACAAAAACCACTTATCTTCAAAAATGAACTCCCGGCCTTCGCGACAACGCCAACGATGGGCAACGTGTATCACACGGTCTGTAGACTGGATCTCCCAGCTTCTCAGGACCTTGAAACGTACTGGTTGACGTCTAGTTGAAAAACTCTTACACGAAAACTCGCACTGGCAACACTGTATAACTTGACTTGTACATCACAAAAAATTCTGTTAGTTGATGTTCTGGGGAATGCTGTTAAACTTCTGTTACGTCCTACTTCTGTTCTTGGTATCGTACCCCATATGACTGGAGACACCACTTCTGTTACTGTAGAAATTCGTTACAAGCTGTTCTGTTAGTGGTTTCTGTTATTGTTGATTGTTTGTGGTGGGTGTTATGGTGTAGTACCACTGATAAGGTCGATGTCAGTAATGTTGGGCTTACTGTTAGTGGCCAACATGTGTGTAAATATAATGAGCGAATGTCCTGAGTTCTTTAGGTTTGTAAATATCTGATGTAAACCCACACAACAGTAACGTCGGGTCAGGAAATAGACCAACTAGTTTTCAACTTATTCACAGTTTATTTACGACAGTAACGTTGACATCATGGATAACAGATCACAGCAAATCAAAAGGTATCATAGTATGTAAATCTATAGATAAATTGAGTGCAATACCAGCAACTCATTTTAAATCGACATAGCATACAATCCGTCAGAAAGTTGAGTGCATCACCAGCAACTCATCATAAATGGTAATAATATATAATTCGTCAGAAAGTTGAGTACATCACCAGCAACTCATCATAAATGGTAATAATATATATATATATATATATATATATATATATATATATATATATATATATATATATATATATATATATATATATATATATATATATATAATCCGTCAGAAATTGGTTGCATACACAGCAACTCATCATACATGGTGAGAGTAAATATAATCCATCAGAAATTGGTTGCATACACAGCAACTCATCATACATGGTAATAACAGGAAAAATCAATCAGAAAAAGGGTTGCATAAACAGCAACTCGTTGTACATTGCATTAGCAAATATCCTGCATAGGAATGTGAATCATATCAAATCTCTGTCATCCAAAAACACTCTGGACACACTAGTGAGACTATAAAAACCGTCTCGAAGCTCCGCCAGATACCTAATGACCGAGATTATAGTTTCTCAAAACAACTCCGTACATCTTCACTCAAGCACGAACTAACAGCTTGAGGTGTGAGCTCAGCTCACCCGTATCTCTCCCCCAACTACTCAGAACATTTGAACACTTTCTTTGTGTTAAAAAAAAAAACTAACACACACTCAGTTGAGCTATGTTCAGAAATATAGTGTACCAAGCACCCAAGTAAAAAATCATCTCATAACTTTAAACGTGCTTACTAGCGTGTCTATAAAATAAATCAGACCGTACATAAAAATCCCAAACAGAAACCACTCGAAAACATGACTTAACAGACATTGAGAAAACAAAAAGTATGATAATTAGCAAAAGAGACGATAAGCTTGCATTAAAGATAAGCATAAATAGAAAAATCCTGGAACAAGTCAAGAGTTTCTCATATTTTGTTCATATAATAACAGAAGATGGCAGATGTGAAACAGAAATCAAGAAGAGAATAGGAATGACCAAAGCTACATTCAGAATCCTGAGACAAATACTGATAACTAAACAGTTAACTCAGAAATTAAAACTGAGAATCCTCAAGTGTTATATATAAGTGTTATTTATTGTCCATATATATATATATATATATATATATATATATATATATATATATATATATATATATATATATATATATCTATATATATATATATATATATATATATATATATATATATATATATATATATATATATATATATATATATATATATATATATATATATATATGGACAATAAATAAGCTATTGGAATAAAGAATTGAGGCTCTCGAGATGTAGATTTATAGAAGAATGGGGCGCATCTCATTGAAAGAGAAGACAACAAATAAGTAGGTCCTGGAAAATCCATGTATGAAAAGAGAATTACTGAAGAAGATCAACATTAGGCAACTCTAATATTTTGGCCACATAAAAAGACAACAGCTTGCAGAAGACCATAATAGAAGGCAGAGTTGATGCAAACGTGCAAGAGGGAGACAACGCTATAAGTGGGAAGATAACATCAAGAGATGGACAGGAAACAGCTCTCGAGATGTAGATTTATAGAAGAATGGGGCGCATCTCATGGAAAGAGAAGAAAACAAATAAGTAGGTCCTGGAAAATCTATGTATGAAAAGAGACTTACTGAAGAAGATCAACATTAGGCAACTCAAATATTTTGGCCACATTAAAAAGACAAAAGCTTGCAGAAGACCATAATAGAAGGCAGAGTTGAAGCAAACGTGCAAGAGGGAGACAACGCTATAAGTGGGAAGATAGCATCAAGAGATGGACAGGAAACAGTATCATAGTGCACCATCAAGACAAGAGACACAAGACGTTGGAGATCCATTACAATCAACTTCATTGCTGAGATGACAGCTGATGATGAGAAAATCGTAAGTTTTGTCGAGTATCATCTGTGACGTGTAATGGAAAAGAATCTACAGTAATCTGACAGCCTATTGTAACCTCATAGCTGCTCTGTGGTTTGCTAGCTAAAAACATGCATTTAACTGTCTGCCTTTACTTACACAGCTTACTCTTTCGTCCCCGGCTCTTTTCTTTTAACACGAGCTAATACAGTGTTTACAAACTTCGTGACCTGTCAGTCATAACAGGAAAACAAATCAGGCTTTGTTTACCTCGTCCACCCACGCGAGCTCATCTGTCAATTATAATACCTCTCAGACAAACAGCAGTGAGAGAGACGAAACACAGACCCTTTTAAAGTTTCTACTCAGGGAAAGTTTGGAATCCCCTGTGCTCTTTGATCTCGAGACACGGGCATTTTAAAGAGAAACCCGTTAGCCGTAACGAAAGCCTCTGATGTCGGTCAACAGCGCCAGACGAGAGACTCTAGTAACCGAATCGTAAGCTTTCATCTTGAGCGCTAGTTTCTGAATTCTTCGTTCCGCACAGTAGCGAGCATTTAACAACATTAGAGATCAGAGCAATCTAATGATATATATACTGCTGTTTTCTTAACCCAACTATCAGAAGTCAGTCAGCATTTTGAATATTCTAGCGCGCAGTCCTAGAACCGATTTCTTGTGAATATGGTGTATTAGTGTTCGTGGAGATTTTCATTCTGAATTTTCTGTTCTGATCACAAGGGCGTCCAGCGGTCTTCTTTTGTTTTGGTAATTTTCTCCTTTACTTGGCTTGTGCGTTACCAATTCATTTATAAACGTTCATTCGCCAATTGGTATTTGAAAACAATAAAATTAAACATTGGACTTACCAAATCCAGATTTATATTTTTACCAGCCACAGTGGTTGTAGCAAAGTTTGATTTTGCTGGGGAGGTTATGATGGTATCCTAAAAGAATGAAATCGGTGTCTGCATTAACCGTGTGAGGTCAAGCACATGTAGGCCCCTGACTCTAAAAAAGATGATGATGAATTATTTGCAGGGAACCTAACGCTACCTCCCTAGATCTCACACGGTCTCTATGTTGGCTCTAGTGTCTAATGTATGATGTACCTAGTGTCTAGGGGAGAAATGAAATGATGGTACACAACACAAAAACACTTTAATTTTCTATGAGGAAGTGAATAAAACCAGTGGTTAAGTTTTTCTTTAAACTGAATATTTTTTTTCTGTACAATTTAATCTGCCTGTCCAGCCATATCTTTTGGACAGGTCTTTGAAAATGAGGACAAGATAGTTTACAGAAAAGATCAACTAAAATTGGGTGGACAATTTGCCCAATAACTATAAAGTCACTATATATATATATATATATATATATATATATATATATATATATATATATATATATATATATATATATATATATATATATTATATATATATATATATATATATATATATATATATATATATATATATATATATATATATATATATATATATATATATATATATATATATCTTTCCTGTTGGAATGTTCACAGCTTACACTTTATTCATCTAATAGGGAGAGTCACTGTGTATGAGGAGCTGTAGTATCATCATGCCCCATAAACGTCCTGAGTATGATTTGAAATACCAGTGTTTATTAAACGAAAGTGTCAGATATACCCAGATGCTTAACACATCACCTGGGATTCCTTGAAGAATGATAATACAGTATGAAGTTGCAGAAAATCTCGATCTCTCAAAATGCCCAAGCTCCTCCCGTTATCTTATGACAGCATACACGAAGGGTCGGAGACTTGATAGCGTTATTCTGACTCAGCAGGTTTCCTGTTACCAGCTGGCAACAGGAAATAAAACCTCTACAACAAAAGGACACCCTGGCCTTTTATATCTGATCACTTATTATATTTATTATTTTCCTACGGAGGTATGGGGTCAGCATCGCGTGCATTACAGGTGCACTCGCCCCTAATTTGAAATGACTCCCACCTTGCTGTGACCACACCTCAGGTCCCTATGGCAGATACGCCACTGTACGTTTACATAGTTTTCCTCCATAAAATAATGTGGAGTAACCACATTTCCTTTGGTATATTTTCTCTTCTTTTCTTTTTTAAATATAAATGCTTCAGGCATGTTTACCAGTGTTCATAGAACACAGAGGCTTACTAATATTCTAATACAATAATATTCAAACAAAATCATGACAACATACAACAGTTAGATACATTTCAAAGTGAGGACTCAACAATGTCTGCTCCCGGCATGTCCTTCACTTTTCCCAATAGCAGTATCTAACTTTGGCAGTTGGAATAAACATAGTAATTCATAAAGCATCCTTACCACAAATTTCAAGAAATATAAACAAATGACGCTGACTTGCAAAGAAATGGCCTCAGTTTCCTCTGCACTGCCCAGACTGTTAATACTTCTTTATTTAATTTTAAATTTAACACAGCTGTTCTCAGCGTATTTGAATGGAACGTTTGGTTCAACTGGCACTGAGCAGCGAAAGCTTTTTGCTAATATTTATTAGCACTGACCAATCGAAAGCCTTCGACTACACGAATTCAAATGCAGTTTTTGAAAAACAAAAATAATTCCAAACAAACTCTGCGTCTGGTAGTCGATTGGCCAGTCTGCTTTAGTTATGCATAATACAAAAGATGTTTCGTTTTGGTTAACATTTTACCTACCGCTCCCCTTTCCCTCCTATACTCTTGTTTCCCAATCGAATTTGAATGTACCTCACTGCCTCTTTTCTAAGCTGCCGTCCCCACTAACGTTATGAAAAACAAGCAGGAACAACAGTCTGTCTGGTGGCGCGTCCGTAGACATTTAGTATTTTCTCAATAACTTGGCTAATTCTTGATCTACCATATTATTTAAAACACATTCTTTCTCAGTGGACTCTAAGCTATACTACCATATGATTTTTATGGTCAGTTTCATTATGGTTTAGATTTTTCAATGTTGTCACTGTCAATCGTCAAATAAAAATTTTACACAAGACGGCCATCTTTTCCCTCTCTTTCATCTCGCCAGCATGTATTTTCAAATAACTAACTTGTTTTAGTTACGTCAGAAATGCTACCGCGAGGATGAAAAATAAATATGTCTGCGTGTTTGCCTCTGTTCACTTTGCCGCAGCGTATATATATGCATGGCAGAATGTGTCAAGCGAAGCGGGGTTTTGCGTGGCGGGTTAAGAATTGGCGTTAATAATTTGTATTGTATCGTGTTACACTACCAAATTTGTAAGGATTACTACTGATTACCAGCGTTAAAGTCAAAATACTACGTTAATTCAGACAGTAGTTTGGCGGCACACTTCCGCAAAATCGTTAATTGTAAGTCTTGCCGCAGTCTCTATCAGATCGGGCAAAATGTTAAAAATGTACGTCACAAGGAAAGCGAGTAGGTTTTAACGGGGAGAGCGGTTCTAGGCCTTTCCATGGCACAAAATTCAGCGCTATGCTGGCGTGTGAGAGCATCACCGTCAGACACAATAGGGCAGGTTTATTTATTATCATTTTTTAACTAAAATCTTACTGAAATGAGCGATTATTCTCGCAGATTTTACTACAGTGGTATACATATAACATTATTATTGTGTCCCGACTCCTGACAGTCGTAATTCCTGTGGAGTATATCCCTAGATACATACGCTGTGCAGAATCGGGGCTCTAACATAGAGTTGGCCGATAGAAGAACCATCATCATCTTTTGTGACATTTTTTAGTAATCAGATGTTTTCCAATACTGGAAGTATTTTCCCGTGAAAGGGTAAACCTCCATAACTCTCACAGTTTTAACTATTTGAAGTAACACTTATATCCAGGAGAAGCACCATATTAGGCGTTCACATCACTAGTTAGTTTCTGGGGATGAACTGGGGCCAGTTTGGATCTGCGACAACTGGGGTGACAGAATATTAAGTGAAATAGATAATACTAGGGTTGCCCAGAAAGTAAAGCCCCACATTTTTTTCTCGGAAACTATTTATTCACAATGTGTGAAATTCACGCACAGTACAACTGGATGTATCCATTACATATCCTATTTTTCTACATAATCTCCGTCTACTTCTACGGCCTTACGCCAGCGCGAAACAAGGGCATGCATGTCTTCTCTGTACCAGCTCGTTTCCTGTTCACTTAGCCATGTCCTCATTGCACCAATCACGCTCTCATCATCTTCAAACCTTGTCCCGCGCAGTGCATCCTTCAGTGGCACAAAAAGATGAAAATCAGAGTGCGCCAGATCAAGACTATAGGGGGATGGGGGAGTGTCGTGAAGTGAATCTGTATGAACAACACGCTCAAATTCCCCGCTCAAAAACTAGTTAACGTATTTTTAAAATCTATAAATAACTACAATATTTGAAATTTGTCTGAGGGGCTAGTCAAATTTACCGCCAACAATTTATCTAGCGGATTTGAATTTTTCTAAGAAACAAGTCAAAAGGTTACCGCCCACCCTAAAAATTATCTAAGACCATAGTACAAATTTAACAACCAATCAAATCGTTCTCCTTTCTTGTAGTGTTAGGAAAATTTTGGTTGACAAGGAAATATGCCTATTTTTGGTTTTTGACCGAACGAAGATATTTTATTTCTTAAAAACTAAAGAGAGTTAAACAGTGGGAAATGTCTTAAATTATAGCGCTGATATTGCTTAACACATAAACATAAGATTCCCTCATAATAAATTTATATTAACGTAGAAAAATTTAATTTAGTAATATTTTCACATCAGGGTAATATCAACTTTAATTACTTAAAAATTACCCAGAGTGAAATGCAAAGGAATAACTAAGGGGAAATTATATAGAACGATAGACTTGCAATATAATACATTTATATTCTTATTATGTTCGCAAATATTTTGTAAGCAAAGTATTTCCTTTTTAAGTGCTTAAGGAGAAGTCATTTTTGGGTTGCTTCCCTTGAAAATAGTTCTGTCATCTTCGATCGGACTCCGCAGACGACTCTAGGCCTACTGCGATTTATTCTGTGGCTGGGTAGGAATAGATTGTTCTTGCTTCAGTATATCTATGGCCTGAATTTATACGTAGTGTTTGTATGAGTAGGACGAGTCTGTCTTATATATGGATATCTTTGCATTTCTAAGTCGAACTAATTTGGTTGTCGCTAGAAAAGGTCAAAGGCTATGCAGCGGAAGTATCGCTAGCAAAGGGGTGTGATTCATGGCTGCCATCCTGTGAGGATGCTGAGTTTTGTTGTAGCAGGCTTTTTGCCGAAATAGTGATCTATATATGGATGGGGAAAAGTGATAGTCATATAGACATGTTGTATGTACTTTACCCCAGTGTTTATTCTCTTTTGCCAAGGAATGGCAAAGTTATATTTCGCATAAAAAGGTAAAACCACAATTTATTATGAACTTGGGCTTCGCCATCGTTGTTGATAAGCAGATGCACAGTGGTACTTTTAAAAAGAATATCCATTCAAAGGAAGAAGACATTCCTATGTATCAGCACTGGATTGTATGATATTATTCAATTACCTCTATGAGAGAACCTATGAAGAAATGAGGACATTTAATGAATGACCAATTTTGGTCTATATTCTATAGTGAGTGAAGCTCACGAGAGAGAGAACAGCCATGTTGAAATTCATATACTTTGTATTTATCGAGTGAGAAAAAGGGATGCCTGTACTATCGCTCGATGAACCAAGAGATCACTGCTACATGTGAGAACCCATGTCTGGGATTCCTATATTATGAAATATATATATTGAACTTTACGTGAAGGAATATTCGCTAGACGAGGTTAGGTTTAGGAGCCTTCCTATATCTTGGTTATGGTCTGACGTGCCCAGTCAGTAAAGCCAGATGATTTACATGATGGAACGCTGAATGCTTATTTACGAATGCTCCATTATGATATTTGCCAAGCATGAATGCTAACTTAAGATGATATTCCTGTGATCAACATTATGCTGTCTATGTCGACATTTGTTCCTGTAACCATACACGTACTGTCCAAGTGTGCGTCCCATTAAATGTTATAAAAAGACCACCGTAGTTCCAGTACTTCTTGAATTCGAACAGTGTGAGTATGAGTGATGTACTACCAACCTGTCAACTCTATCGAATCATTCTACCATTCGCGTACTGACATTCAGATACACACTCATTGTTTACACTCACATTCTTGTCGGAGCCTCATCACGTTCCAGGACAAGATGACCTGTATGACCAAAACTGTGCTGGGTTTGATGAGTTGACAATCGTTACACTTTGCTACACCAGTCCCAACATCTACATTTATCCACTGGTGGACATTCACATCATTTAGCAAATAAAGCATGATTCAACAACTAGTAGCCAGTATGAGTTAACAACTAACAGAGTTTATCAACTGGTGTGCCAGCTTCCTGGGTCAACCTGCACAGTGACTATATTGAGAAGTAAACTACTGAGACCAGACGTTCCTTGGGGTCTGTTACGACACACAAATACATCAACAGTACAACTCTACAGTGATGTCAGCGTGACCTGTCCTGTCGAGAGTATGCAGTAACTAGGTCAGGGTTTGTTGACATTTGGTTCATTGGACATTTGCCATACAACTGACAGTGTTACACAGCAAGCTTGGTTGAAACATAGAACATTACACATCAGGACTGGAGAATATTTGACAGTGTTTGCGAAAGAAAATGTTATTGAACTGAGAAGTCCTACATTGATTGTTATCATTCAAATCAACGATGGAGCTTCTATTTCTGTGTTGAATTTAAAATAATTAGACCAGAAGTATTTGTTTAATAAAGTACCACAGTACTGTACTATTAGGCAGTGTAGCTGAGCCTTCATTCCAACACATTCTTTCTGCAACACTCTATTTACATCATATTGCCATACTATTTATGCATTTATGTATTTATGTTTAACTATTTATATGTGATATTTGTTTGTATCCAGCGGGTTGTTGTTTCGGTTGGGCGGTGTCACACAGCAGAGTATCCCACGTAATAGAGGGTCTGATGTGTGCGTTTCTATAGGTGCAATTTTCTTGATTGAAAATTTGCTGCGACAGCTGTTGCTATTAGTGTTAGCTGTGAAGACTGTACTCATTGTTGTTTTTGTAATATTCCTCTGTTCTTTAGTTTGTTTTGATTTGTTTGTAATTTGTTGGTCTACCCTATTCTATCTTTCAGTTCTATTCTCAATTTATATTTATATACTGTGGCGTTATTTGTATTTGTTATCCTCTTGCGGTTTATCTTTTATTGTTTTTCCAATTTTATTTATTTCATTTCCGCAAATGTTTTCATGTTTTTCTGTATAACTGTTTTGTTTGTGACTGATCGACATACACTATTTTAAATATAGTTGATCATATAAATTGATGTACAAGAATCAACTGATAGTTAATTGCTATTACTAAAGGTACACAGTTGATGATATAAAACACTATTTCTGGTGCACTGCACTTATATTATAGAGTGAACCAGCAACTTATAGCTGTTATTATATAAGGATTTATACAAGACCTTTGTAAGGCTTGTTTCCCACAGTGATTGGGATAGTTAAGTACTATTTTTCACAGGTTACAAAGTTATCATACAAAGTCTTTGATTAAGACTAAGAAAGTAAATTTATTTACTTTTGCAAATTACTGATCTTATTAGACAAGATGTCTACCTTGGATTATTTTATCACACAAGGCAGGGCTCTTGATAAGACTGGTCAGCAGTTAGAAGAATGGGCAGTTGCTCAATATGACAAAGCATTGGCTGCTGAAGAAAGAAAAGCATTGATTGAAGAAAAGAAATTAGAAGCTGAGGAAAGAAAATTACAAAGAGAGGATGAACAAAAGAGATTGCAGATACAGACTGATGAAAAAAGATTCCTGATGGAAATGGAAAAAGAGAAAAGAAAAGATGAGGCTACTGCACAAGAGAAAAAAAGCAATAAGAGAACATGAACACCAAAAAGAACTTTTAGCATTTGAGTTAGAAAAGTTAAAGTTAACAAACATAAGTAATGTTAATCAAGCATCTAGTGGTAATGGTAAACCCTTTACTTACAAGGTCAAGGTACCAGCGTTCAACCCTTCCAGTGATGACATAACATTCTGGCTAAACAGATTTGAACGCTCGTGTCGAGCACATAATGTGGACAAATCACAATATGCTAACCAGTTATCAGAAAATCTGAAAGGTGATTCTCTGACTAGTTTAAGTTTGGTTGAAGAGGCTGACAAAGATAACTATGATGTTATTAGGGCAGCCTTGTTAAAGAAGTATCAGTTGTCTGAAGAGGGTTATCGGAAGTTGTTTAAGACAATGGTGCCTGAGGCAGGTGTAGAATTCTCAGAATTCATTGCAAGAACACGTCTTACATTTGATCGTTGGATTGAGCTATCCAAAACAGAAAAGACTTATGAAGCCCTTATGGACTTGATACTCAGAGACAAGATTATGTCAAGTATAAATAAACCTTTCCTCGAATTCTTACATGAGCGTAAACCTAAGTCTCTAAAAGAAATGGAACAGTATTGTACCCAATACGTCACTGCACATCCGGACGTAGCTATTAGCAACAGTAAGGTTAAAGAAGGTATGCCAGTTGCTTCTGCAACACCATACAACCCTAATCACTCTCACAAATTCCAAGGACCTCAAAATAGGTTTAATAAAAAAGGTAACTATTACAGTTATCAGAACCAAGGTAACCAATCATTTCAGGGTTCTTCTTCGAATACCTGGAGAAGAGCTGACAGCCCTCGATTCAGGGGTGGTCATAATTACAGGAACTTTCGCAAAGGAAGTCATTCTAGAAACTATCCAAGTTTTCCTTCATGGAGACAACAGGATCATAATTACCGAGATACTCATTATAATGAATATGATGATAGTAACCAAAGGAGCTATGATTCAAACCCGAGTAGGGGTTATAATGATGGAAACAATGATAAGTACAGAGGCAATAATAACAGAGGTAGAGCACAATTCAAAAAACATAAAGCTCATTACCAGGCGAACTCTGCACAGCAAGAGTCCCACGAAGCCTATAAACAAAATAAAGATAATGATGACTCTAATAATATGGCATGTGCCGCTTTTGATTTTGGGAGAGCATCTCAGTGCCCCCAATGCAAAACATTATTTGAGCCAACCACAGTGTCTACTTTAAGCTGTGGCCATCCTCTTCCCGCTCTTCCTGCGTCAATCGCGCATGATGGGAGAGGTTCCCTTGTCTTACACAAAGGTTTAGTAAATGACAATCCAGTCTCAGTACTTTTTGATTCTGGATGCACAACTATTGGGGTTAGGCAGTCACTCATAGATCCTTCTCATTCTACAGGCAAAGTAGTCAAATGCGTAACATTTGGCGGCACCATAGAGAAATACTCTACCGCTATCATTAGGATTGCTACTCCTTTCTTCACAGGAGATGTACACGCATGTCTTTTGCCGGATCCGATCGCTGATCTTATCATCGGTCGCATTCACGGAGTCAAAGAATGCACTCCGGAGCAAATTTCCGTTTGGGAAAATCAAAATATGCAATCTGCTAATGCAGTAGTCACTAGAGCTCAAGCTCTCAATATGCCTGAAACTTCATCTGTTGAAGATAATGAAGTGCATAACCAAGATGATCCCTTGGTAATTTCTCGTGACTCGTTTATAAAACAACAAGAAGAAGATCCGACTCTTAAGAAATTCTTCACTCTTGTAACAAAAGGTGATCCGAATAAAGATTCAAATTGTAAATCTTGGATTACAATGAAGAATGGCGTACTTGTACGTATGGTGCAAGACTCCACTAAGTCAAGTCATTCTCAGATTCTTGTACCCAAGAATTTGAGAGTTAAGATCTTACAACATGCACACGACTCTCAGTGTGCTGGTCACATGGGTTTTTCCCGTACAAAGTCAAGAGTTCTTGCGGCTTTCTTTTGGCCTTTTGTGAACAAGGACATACGGATCTATTGTCGATCCTGTAAAGTATGTCAAGAAGTCAAATCCAAAGGTCCTCGTCATGCTGCGCCTATTCAGGCTGCAGATATTCCTATTCGTCCATTCCAGAAAATGGCGATAGACATCATTGGTCCATTCAAGATCAAATCTGCTAGAGGACATCAGTTTATCTTAACGTGTGTAGACATGTGCACACGTTGGCCAGAGGCTATCCCTCTAAAGAGCATTACTACCGCTGACATTGCAGATGCTCTTTGGCTTATATTTTCTCGGCTGGGATTCCCCGGAGAAATATTATCAGATCATGGCACCCAACTGATATCGGATACCATGTCTCAAGTAATGTCTACTCTACAGATAGAGAGATCTTTGAGTAGCATCTATCATCCTATGTCCAATGGGATGGTCGAGCGACTAAATAGAACACTTAAGAACTTATTAGGGAAGATAACTGAGGATCATCCTCAAGATTGGGATAGGGTTTTACCCGCGGCCCTCTTCGCGTACAGAGAGGTCCCCAATGAACATACAGGGTTTTCGCCCTTTGAACTTGTCTTTGGCGCGCGACCGCGCGGCCCAATGTCTTTGCTGCATGATCTTATAACAGCTGACAATATTGACGATGACACAAAATCTTCTTACGAGTATGTCATCGCGCTGAGACAAAAGATTATCGAAGCATGCAAATTGGCAACGTCCTCTTCTGAGTTTGCTAAGCAGAAGGCAAGACAATTTGCTAATAAGAAGAGAACTTTACGACAACTTTGTCCTGGTGACAAAGCATTTGTTTTGCTACCTTGTCGTGAAAATAGACTCCTTATTAGTTGGAAAGGTCCGTACGATATAATATCGAAAATTTCAGATGTTGACTACATCGTCGATATTAACGGGAAGCATAAAACCTTCCACATCAATATGCTTACGGAGTTCCATGAACGTCCTGACTATTTACAGCCTATTTTCCAGGCAACGGACGATTCTCATGTCAAACATGGTCATTACTCATCACTGTCTGTAATACAGGATGAGGAAACAAGTTTTTCGGATGTTAATCTCCCGCTTCCAATGATCCCACTTCATTCTAGTGAATCATGGAAAGACGTTACTGTTTCTCCTGATTTGTCTCTAGGAGAACGGCGACAGTTTCGTCTATGTTACAAACATTTCAGGATGTCCTCACTGACATCCCTGGACAAACTCATGTCATTGAGCATGACATTGTTCTAACTGAACATACTCCAATTAGGGTTAGGCCTTATCCTATCCCTATACATTTCCAAACACAGGTTGAAAAGGAGTTGGATGAAATGATAGATTTACAAATAATCGAACCATCCACTTCTGCATATTCTTCGCCGATGGTTATTGTTCGAAAAAAAGACAATAACATACGTCTTTGCGTTGACTATCGCAAATTGAATCAAGTTACGAAGTTCGATGCTGAACCTATGCCTTTACTAGAAGAGTTACTTACTCGTCTTTCTAAATCGCATTTTTTCACTAAACTTGATTTGTCTAAAGGATATTGGCAAGTTCCATTATCCGAACGCGCCAAACCTCTTACCGCTTTCTCTACTCCCAGAGGCCTTTTCCAATGGAATTTTATGCCTTTCGGCCTTATGAACGCACCAGCTACATTTGTACGCATGATGCGTCGAATCCTATCGTATCGGTCAGATGTCATTGCTTATCTAGACGACATCTGTCTTTTCAGCGATACTTGGGAAGATCACTATTCAGGATTAGTTGAATTATTATCAACTCTGCGTGAGTATAACCTGACAGCAAAACCATCTAAAGCTTGTATTGGCTTTAGCGAAATTGCTTTCTTAGGCCATCGAGTAGGTCACGGTTTCTTGAAGACAGAAGACCATAATATCACTAAGATACTTAACATCTCTATCCCTAGGACTAAAAAGCAAGTGCGAAGTCTTTTAGGTCTCATACAATTTTATGGACGTTTCATTCCGAATCTGTCCTCTATCATGGCACCTCTCTCTACACTATTAAAGAAAGGGTCGCCTAACATGGTTCACTGGTCTCATGAATGCCAATCTTCACTAGAGAAGATCAAAACTATGTTTTCATCACCACCTATTTTAGTGTTACCTACAACAGATAAGACATTTGTTCTTCGTAGTGACGCTTCATCCACTGGGATTGGAGCGGCACTAATGCAAGAGTACTCTGGAACTCTGCATCCTGTAATGTACATATCCAGAAAACTTAATGCTGCAGAAAGGAATTACTCGGTTTTAGACCGTGAATTATTGGCAATGGTTTGGTCAATTCTCAAACTCCAAAGATTCCTTCTGGGCGCGCATTTCGTAGTGGAAACTGACCAAAAAGCTCTTACGGCTATCCAAAGTAAGAACTTGAAGAGCTCGAGATCAACTCGATACGCAATCGCTCTTCAACCTTTTCATTTTTCGGTACGAGCTATCCGTGGTTCAGAAAATGTGATGGCGGACATTCTGTCCAGATGCCCACATGATGCCACTTAACTGTTAAATATTGGATCTTTTTAATATGTATAACTTTACAACAGTTATTTTTTGTTTCTTTACTAAGATACACATTTGTAATTTAATAATAGAATGATGGTATCGCTACTTAGCGGTTTATTGATGTTAATTCACCGCTGTTCTTTGATGATTGTTTCTTCATAAATCATAAATTTAAGATTGTAGTGTGAATTTTTGGTATGCATTGTATAATTACCAGAATTGTATTATACGTACATCACACCTTCCTGGAAACATTTATTCGTAGGGAAACAATTTCTCTCAGATTTTGAGATATATATTCTCACCAGTCATATTAGGAATTATAGTTATTCCTGATATTTTCATCTGCGCAGTATTCTTGCGTTGTGAGCCTATTCTACGGTGCTCCTAGATGTATTTAAAAAAAAAAAATTTTATTTTTTTTTTTCCCGGGAGGTGTGGTAAGACTGTAAAGGGCAATTTTTACTATCTTGCAATATAATACATTTATATTCTTATTATGTTCGCAAATATTTTGGTAAGCAAAGTATTTCCTTTTTAAGTGCTTAAGGAGAAGTCATTTTTGGGTTGCTTCCCTTGAAAATAGTTCTGTCATCTTCGATCGGACTCCGCAGACGACTCTAGGCCTACTGCGATTTATTCTGTGGCTGGGTAGGAATAGATTGTTCTTGCTTCAGTATATCTATGGCCTGAATTTATACGTAGTGTTTGTATGAGTAGGACGAGTCTGTCTTATATATGGATATCTTTGCATTTCTAAGTCGAACTAATTTGGTTGTCGCTAGAAAAGGTCAAAGGCTATGCAGCGGAAGTATCGCTAGCAAAGGGGTGTGATTCATGGCTGCCATCCTGTGAGGATGCTGAGTTTTGTTGTAGCAGGCTTTTTGCCGAAATAGTGATCTATATATGGATGGGGAAAAGTGATAGTCATATAGACATGTTGTATGTACTTTACCCCAGTGTTTATTCTCTTTTGCCAAGGAATGGCAAAGTTATATTTCGCATAAAAAGGTAAAACCACAATTTATTATGAACTTGGGCTTCGCCATCGTTGTTGATAAGCAGATGCACAGTGGTACTTTTAAAAAGAATATCCATTCAAAGGAAGAAGACATTCCTATGTATCAGCACTGGATTGTATGATATTATTCAATTACCTCTATGAGAGAACCTATGAAGAAATGAGGACATTTAATGAATGACCAATTTTGGTCTATATTCTATAGTGAGTGAAGCTCACGAGAGAGAGAACAGGCATGTTGAAATTCATATACTTTGTATTTATCGAGTGAGAAAAAGGGATGCCTGTACTATCGCTCGATGAACCAAGAGATCACTGCTACATGTGAGAACCCATGTCTGGGATTCCTATATTATGAAATATATATATATTGAACTTTACGTGAAGGAATATTCGCTAGACGAGGTTAGGTTTAGGAGCCTTCCTATATCTTGGTTATGGTCTGACGTGCCCAGTCAGTAAAGCCAGATGATTTACATGATGGAACGCTGAATGCTTATTTACAAATGCTCCATTATGATATTTGCCAAGCATGAATGCTAACTTAAGATGATATTCCTGTGATCAACATTATGCTGTCTATGTCGACATTTGTTCCTGTAACCATACACGTACTGTCCAAGTGTGCGTCCCATTAAATGTTATAAAAAGACCACCGTAGTTCCAGTACTTCTTGAATTCGAACAGTGTGAGTATGAGTGATGTACTACCAACCTGTCAACTCTATCGAATCATTCTACCATTCGCGTACTGACATTCAGATACACACTCATTGTTTACACTCACATTCTTGTCGGAGCCTCATCACGTTCCAGGACAAGATGACCTGTATGACCAAAACTGTGCTGGGTTTGATGAGTTGACAATCGTTACACTTTGCTACACCAGTCCCACATCTACATTTATCCACTGGTGGACATTCACATCATTTAGCAAATAAAGCATGATTCAACAACTATACAAACAGAGTTTATCAGTAATGCTATAAATAGTATCAACTTTTTGTGGTTTTCCGCCATTGATTCATAAACACCACGCCGAGCTGACATATTCTAAGAAGACTGCAAAAGAAAGAATGATTTCATGAAACTGATGGTAGACAACGGAATTCAAGGTCTTGTGCAACTTGTTAGCACACATCTCTGAACATAGTAAGTTTTAATATTGTTAGGGGTGAATTGATTTAGGCAGGTCTCTACATGGAAGGGATTGTCCTTCTATTTTCAGGTCATATTTAGAATTTACATCGTGGCTGCATGCTATTGAGAAGAGGGACGTGTGGAAGTTGAGAGCTTCTCAGACACTTGAAGCTAGACACCATCGTCTCAGCCAGGAGTCACACAGTTGGTGATCCTGACTACTATTGAAAGAACAGCAGTAGCATCAGTCTAAAGATAAGTCCATTAGAAGGCACATGGTGGTTCATCCAAAAACTGGTTCACCCAAGTAAACTTAGAAACAACTATGGTATGATGACATTAGCAGACCTTACAGTGTAGGACTAGAACAGTAGTAATATTTGCAACAAGAACTGTGTGTGCAGACATTCCAGTGATCCTTTACAGAAATGAACATATTTGTTTTCCAAATTATTTATTTGATTCTGTAATAAACATTTTCTTGAGTTTGAAAGTCCGGACAAAAAGATTGATGTTCCGGACCATTAAATTGTACATACAAATTGAAGACAGCCTTTCTTAAATAATTTTCATTAAAGTTGAAAGTTCTGTTTGCAATTAATCATTAAGTATAAATAAATACATTCCCCTAGACCCGTAGCTAAATCAATTTGGGATCAGAAGAGGTAGCAGTAGGGACTCAGAGTACATGATCATCATCTTCTCTGAGAACTTGCATAGCTTGACCCCACTTTGATGTCTATACACCCATACTCTTTTCAGAGAAGGGGGTATTACTTTTAAGACCAGTCTCTTATCTGGCACTATCCTGGTATCATCTGATACACCTATTTGTCCAGGATAGCCCATCTCTTATTAACATTAAAACCTCTTATCACAGGGAGCACAGTCCAACCAGATTTGGAGATTGCCTCCTGAGTTTTCAGACTTGCGTGAGGGCGGGCATTGTCTACTGGATTTCTGTTAGGTAGCGCTGCTTGAGTTAGTTGAGGGTTTTGATGTACGCGTCCGAATTGATTGTCTCACCTCTGGGCACCACATCCACAAGAATCACTCCATCAATGTCCCAAAAGACAGTGATCATGACCTTTCCGGCGGAGTGAGTTGTCTTGAATTTCTTTTTTCGTGGTGATTGCGAATGATGCCACATCCGGGACAAAAAGGCATCCCCCTCAGCATCAAAACGCTCAAACAATTCAGAACAGATGGTTTTCCTTTGACGTCTGTAGTCGGTTGTGAGAGTTCGAGGAACCCTTATTGCGCATACCTTCGAATATCCGAGAGCATCGATAATTGCCATCGCACTTCCATTGCTGACTGAAAGCTGTAGGGCCAATTGTCGACTTGTGATGCGATGATCCTCACGAATAATGGCATCGGCGCGCTGCAACATGTCTGGGCTGGTGGCTGTGGCAGGACGCCCAAACCGTAGCCGATCATGCAGCTCAGTCTCTCCACTTCCTGAAGCCTTAACTCTCTGAACCCAGCGTTCAACGGTGCTCCTATCGACTGCACAACTTCTATACACATCACACAAACGTCTGTGAATGTTCCCCACACTTTTTTTCTCCGCCACCAAGAATTCAATTACAGCTCGTTGTTTGTATCACGTGTCGTACACAGACACAATTTTCACAGACTACTACAGCGGCGCTATCTGTCGGACGGGAATATTAAGCCATATATTCATAATACAAAAATGCACGATTTGCTCTTCTTTGATGAAGGATATTAATCTTAACACTTATTAGTTGAAGTTCATGAGGAACAAAGAGTAGGTCATTCATTACGCTAACCGACTTAAAGACAACCTAAATCCTTGACCCTCAATAATGAATAAAATCAAGAACCCATTTCAACAGAGTGGCCACTGTTTGAGAGACTGTTAATTTTTCCTTGTTTGCTGCAAACTATCCATATATCTTTTTCTTCTTCTTCTTTGATCCTTAGCCGCCGACCATCAAAGCAGTCAGTGGCCATCACGCCTAGTGGCGTCTTGTAGGGCAACAACAAATTAATTCCACTTTGCTCGGTCGGCGGCCATCCTTCGTACAGTGCCCCAACTCTGGTTCATTCTTTGCATCTCAGCCTCCACAGTCCTCCGCCAGGTTGTCTTTGGTCGGCCTCTCTTTCGTTTTCCTTCAGGGGTCCAAAGCATAGCTGTTCTTGTGATGGCATCGGGGTCTCTTCTGAGGACATGGCCAACCCAGCTCCAGCGTCTGCCAGCTATGATGGTGTGCATGTCCTCTTGCTTGCTCCGAGTAAGCAGATCTTGGTTGGTGATGGTATTCGGCCAAAATATTCGGTGAATTTTTCTTAGGCATATTGTGTGAAAAGAGGACAATTTCGACATTTCCTTCTCTGTAACTCTCCAGCATTCCGCACCATAGAAAAGCACAGAAAGCATACAGCTCTGATATAATCTTAATTTTGTGCTTGTGCTGTATTGAGAGGACTTTCGGATGTTGTTTAGGCTTAAAAAAAAAGGCTGTTCTTACCTTATTCATTCTGATGTTGATGTCTTTGCCTGCCCCGCCGTCTGGTGTTACAATGCATCCTAGGTATGTGAAGGTGTCTGTCTGTACCAGTTGCTGATTCCTTACTGATATGGGCTCAGGGTTGCTCACATTGAGCGTCATGACCTCTGACTTCTTTAAATTGATGTTCAAGCCCGCCTGCTGGCTAAACTTATTAAGTCTTTCCGTTTTTTCCTAGATGTGTTGATGTGAATGTGCTAGTAGTGCAATGTCATCTGCATATTCCAGATCTTCCAATGTAGAAAATGTAGTCCATCTTTCTTGTGTGTATGATCTATTGAAACTGTCGGGGCTGAAGGGACAGTCGAGAACAAGGGCACTGAAGAGGCTTAGTGAAACTGCCGAAAAGGCATCAGGCTGGCTGTGGAACAACCGCAATGGGCAATGGAAATCGTGACAATAAACGCTGCGGTACAGAAAACACCAGGAATTTTTCTAAGTCCACAATACGCTGAGTTGTTAGGCGTACTAGTGAAAGGGCTGTGGCTGAGAGGCGACAGGCTATGTATACTATAAGGGGTGTCAGGAAGAATTTCAGTGGCGAGCGCGCAGTGTCAAGTCTCGTCGGCTTCGCGCAGGTGACTCAGTGTGTGTCCGTAGTTGTGATGTGCTACGGAGCGAACGGAATAATTTGTCTCCTCTTTGTTACTTTCACAATTGCCTCCACGGCTGGCGGAGTTGTGGATTAAAGTTGCTACCATAAGTGAAATGGGTTCATTTTCGATACAAGACAACAGGAGGCTGAGACGCTTGGGAGTCATGACCCAAGTGGGCCCGCCCCCCTTAGAGTGTAAAGGAGTATGTAGGGCCGAAACACTTGTCGGACGGGGGGATTTCTTCTGATGATCAGATTGCTTCCTGTTGTATCGCTCTGTAAAGAGTTTCATATCTCTTGGACTGCCCTCTGTTGTCTGACGCATCACCCAGTCTATGACTGTTAAAATAGAGTAGTTGAAAAGGGGCATCCCTGTCGTACTCCTGTCTTCACCTCAAAGGTTAGGTTGCTCTGCCCAACAATACACGTAAAGTTGGCATAGAGGCTTTTTATGATTGACACTAGTAAGCTTGGAATTCCATAAGCCCTCAGTATTTTCCATAAACTGTCCCTATGTATGCTGTCAAAAGCCTTTTCAAAATCAACTAAATTAATGTACAGCTGTCTTTGCCATTCTGAGCACTGCTCTATAATGTTCCTGAGAGTGAATATATGATCTACACATCTTCTGTTCTTTCTAAATCCTGCTTGTTCTTTCCTCAGTTTGTGGTCTACTTACTTACTTACTTACTTAGTCGTTCCCCTTCTACCGTGAGGTGTAGAGGTTTGGAAGAGAGAGCGCCAGACTATCCTATCGGCTGTCTTCCTCCTGGCCTGGTTCCATTCTAGTCCTCGGTCCTTCAAAGATTGTCTAATGTTGTCCTCCCAGCGGACTCTGGGTCGTCCTCGGGGTCTGGATCCTTGGCTCTTTGTTTCCCATGCTTGTCGTGGTATCCGATCTTCTCCCATTCTGCAGACATGGCCAAACCATCTTAATTGGTACTGTTCTACTTGGGTCTGCAGGGGTTGGATTTAAGGCCTTGACGTATCGTCTGGTTGCGTACCATGTCTCTTCTTGTTACTTCAACCACCTTCCTCAGATACCTCATTTCTGAGGTTTGGATCTGGCTTTTATGGGTTGTAGTCATTGCCCATGACTCGCATCCATATGTCAAGACTGGGACATAGGTGGAGCGGTATACAGCCATCTTCGTTTTCTTACCAACCTCTCTCTTGCTGAGGAATCCTCGATTTATGGCCTGAAAAAGTCTCCCAGCTGCTGCTGTTCGAGTGGCCAACTCTTCTTTGATGCCTCCCTTTCGGTCTATAATAGCTCCGAGGTATTTAAAGTGGTCGACCTGCTCTAGGACCTGTTCTCCCAGCTTAATCTGGTGTCTTCTTTTTTCTCGTAATATCACCATGGATTTTGTTTTAGAGCTGCTTATGACCATCCCTCTCTTCTCCAGCTCTTCCTTCCAGACTTGCAGGTTGGATTGGAGATGTGCCTCTGATTTAGCAATCAGGGCAACATCATCAGCAAATGCCAGCTCCGAAATATAGACCTGTCTCATCTTCCAGTACCCCACTGAATACTTTCTTGTTCTCTCCTTACATGCCTTGATGACATCGTCCATAAGGAGTATGAAGAGGTAAGGTGATAGGATATCACCTTGTCTTACACCAGTGGTGGTCCTGAACTCTTCTGACTTATGGTTTGCTGTCCTCACATAATTTCTGCAAGACTTGTAGAAGCTCTGTATAGCATGAATCAGAGGTGCTGGAATATTCTTCCTTGCCAAACAGTCCCAAAGTTTGCTTCAGGGGACCCTGTCAAACGCCTTTTCCAGATCTATGAAACAAAGATGGATCTCACTCTTATACTCAAGGGCCTTTTCACTCAGCTGTCTGAGTGTGAAGATTAGGTCTTGAGTACTTCGGTTTGTTCGGAATCCGCACTGGACCTCATCCAATTGTGGCTCAGCTAGGCGTCGGAGTCTCTGCTCTAGGATTCTAGAGTAGATTTTACCAGGGACACTGAGAAGGGATATGCCTCTATGGTTTCCACACTGTCGATTGTCACCCTTTTTTGAAAATTGGTGTTATGATGGCAATCTCCCAATCCTTTGGTATGGTCTTGTTGCATCATGCTGCCTGTAGGACCCTTAAGAGTAATAGGTCGCCTGATGCTCCCATGTACTTAACCATTTCTGGTGTTATACCATCATGCCCTGCTGCTTTGCCCATCTTGATTTTCTCCAGTACTGCCTTCAGTTCTTCCATCTTTATGTCATCTTAATCACCATTTGTTTCACCTTCTGTGCTAGTGGTTATCGTTTCTGATGCTTGACCTTGCTCACCATCAAGAAGTTCTGAGAAATATTCTTTCCATCTTTCCATTACTTCCTTCGGGGCAGTAAGCAATTTGCCTTGCTTGTCCTTTATAAATTTGAGAGGGCATTGTTTTTCCTTCCTCATGTTCTTTATGGTCTTATAGAACAATTTCTGGTTTTCTTGTGCATCTTTTTCTAGCTTTTCTCCAAATTCTTCCCAGGACTTCTGTTTTGCTGCTAGCACTTTGTTCTTTGCTTCTGTTCTGAGTGTCACATATTCTCTATATTTTTCCATTTGTCCTGTTGTGTTTTTTAGCTCCTAAGTATTGTTTCCATGCCATTTTCTTCTCTCTTATTTTCTCTTTGACTTCCTCTGTCCACCAAGGTGTCCTCTTTCTCTGGTTCCCAAGTCGGACTTCACCGCATGCTTCTGCAGCAGCTGTCTTTATGATATCCTTGAATTTAATCCAGAGGGTTTCCAAGTCATCAGGTCGTTTTTCTGTGTTGCTCATAGCTGCAGCAATAAGCCCCTGATATCTAGTCTTAATTTCTGGCTCTCTCAGCTTGTAGGTCCTAATGCTCATTTCTCCTGCTCGTTTACTTGGTTTCTTGCGTGATGTTGGGCAGTTCCTAGGCTGAGCAACTCTTTCAGTTGTTCGTTTGATTGTTAGCAGGTAGTGATCACTTCCAATCTCTGGCCCCCTCCAGACTATTGCATCTCGGACATATTTGAACGAGCTTCTCCGAACAATGGCATAGTCGATCACTGACTTCTCATTCTTTGTTGGTTCACATCTAGTGTATGCATGTATGCGCTTATGGGGGAACTTTGTGTTTGTAATGATCAGATTCTGCTCACTGCAGAATCTAAGGAGTCGCTTTCCATTATCATTGAGAGTATCTTCTCCATATCTTCCGATAACTCCACCCCATCTAGCATGGTCATTTCCAACTCTGGCATTAAAATCTCCGAGCATGATAACTTCATCTAGGCAGTCATCCACTGTCCTTTGAAGCAGCTCGAAGAATTCCTCCTTGACTTCTGCTCTCTCATCCTCATTTGGCCCATACACTATGACCAGGTTGACTATGGTTTCTCCTTCTTTTAGTTTTACAACCATAATGCGCTCCGAGACAAAGTTCCATCCCTTGATACTATCTTTTTGATTTTGCGCCACAATGCAACCCACGCCCCCTTTAGCTCTTTCAGATATGGGTACACCACTGTAGAGCAGCGTGTTGCCATCGAGATCCATGACTCCTTGTCCTTTTTTCTTTGTTTCCGTTATAGCCAGGATTTGTAGTTTTGCTTTCCTCATCTCTTCCACCAGCTCCTCTTCTTTGTCATTTATACTTCTTGTGTTCCAAGTTCCATAAGTCGTAGTGCGTTCCAGTTCGTCGCCTTTAGAATCAGTCCAGTTTTCTCTCTTGTATTGCTCGTAATCGTGATTTAAAGCAAACAGGTGATTGGCCTGTTGTGCCTTTGCATGGTGGAGGGGCTGCCTCCTTACGGCCTCTATGCAGTCCGCCCTCCTCCTTTTTCATCCGGGCTTGGGACCGGCATAGGCGGAGTTGTTTGTGGTCTACTGCTTTTGAAATTCTCTGTATAATTATCCTGCCTAGTATTTTGCTGGGAACTGAGAGAAGAGTGATTCCTCTCCAATTATTGCAGTCTGCAAGATCTCCCTTCTTGGGCAATTTGACAATTATTCCTATGTTCCACTCTGATGGTGTTGTCCCCGTTTTCCAGACTTGTGCAAATAGTGGTTCTAATAGTTCTGCTGCTAGCTCTGGGTCTGTCTTAAATAGCTCTGCATTTAAGTTATCATGGCCAGGAGCTTTTCCGTTCTTTAACCCTTTGATTGCTGTGATGATTTCTTCTTTTCGTGGAATGTCTGTGTCACGTGAAAGATAATTTATTTTACCATCTTGTCCATAATTTGATTACTCCTTTAAATGTTCTGTTTTCCGAGACATTTTGTATTTTCTTTTTCTTTCCTTTTCTACCTTTGTGGCCAAACTTTCTCACCCTCTCAAACCCCACCCGAGGTTGTTTACGCTGGCCAGCTGCGGTCAGCTAACGCTAGACGTAATGTTATCTACACGCACCTGTTCGACCAGAGAAACATTTCTCGGGTCCGCTTTAAGTGTTAGAACGAGCCTAGACGGTTTCTGTGAAAGAAACGGTTCGTTAGCGGCGGGTACCCTCTGTGGTCCCAACAGGGGAATTTCTCTGGTCGCTTTAAAACGTTTGATGACGAGCGGCGGGTACCCTTTGAGGCCTGGGGAACTTTCGCACGATTTCTTTTGTCTTCTCTAGATTACGTCTTTCGCCGAACTTCTGTAGAAATACGCACGCCAGGTGTTCGGGAGGAGCGTCCCTTGTAATCTATAAGAGTAGACTGGTTTTAATAGACAAAGACATTCGTAAATTTTCCTGGCCCGAGATAGACCATTATGGAAATAAGGCAAATATTAACACAGAACTAAATGTTTTTCGCCTATTTCTTGGCATTTTTCGGGGTGAGTTGACATATCTTATAAATATGATATATTCATGTTAGCTTTTATATATATCTGTTAGGGAAGTGAATTTATTTCTGAGGACTTCTCCTAGTAATTTATTCAGTGATAAGGTAGCGCTGTCTACGGCCTATTAAGTGGTGCTTACACTGTTACGGTTTATCATGGGTTAAATGTTAAACTTACAATAACAGATATTAGGCGTAGAATCAGTCCACGAATGCTTACCATTGGGTTGTTATCTTGGTTAAGAGTCAGCAAAAATTAACTGTCATTTCTGTAAGATAATGTCAGGTGTGGATTGTTCACTTTAAAACGGAATAGTGAGATGCAGGTAATAACTCTGGATTATAGGAGATAGTCACTTATTCCTTTTGATAGATATTTCTAGTGGCAAGGGAGGATCATTTTATGCTTACTTGTGTGGCTAGGCACTAGTCTATAACTTTCACGGAAAGCAGTCACCAGGCATAGATATAATTATATCGTATGATCTAGCCACAACTGTATTATTATAGCAAGAACATTGCATTTTCTTTGTACTCATTTTGTGGAAATGCTAATATATTTCCCAAAGGGGACATACGATTTATTTGTGTAATGTCAAATGCTGTAATCGGTTTATGTAAATTCATTTAATGTTGTAAGATGAATAAGCATATTAATTTAACTGTAACTACATGTTAGGTTTCCTGTATGTTGAGATTGGGAGAAGAGGAGTAGATTTTGCTGTCAGAATATTTAATGACAGTTACATGGGTGTGCAAAAGATATTAAGCCTATGCGGGCGCGTGTTGATAATTGATATTTTTAAGGAACAGGAGACATGGTTAAAGACAGCCCTAAACTATCATAGCAATAACTACAATAAATTTAATCCCATAGTGGAGCGAAACTTTCTGTATAAAGTTAGATTGATTTTAGCGTTGCTTGAAGTTAAAAGGTGTCTCTTTTGGGTCTCAGTTCCAGGGGGACCGACTCGCGAGAGCAGATTCCAGTCAGGCGAAGAACGAAATATTCTCTTCGATCTAGAGGGTTCTGAATACCGCTAGCGTCACGAATCGTCACACCCCGTTCCTGAATCAAAACCCCTTTTTGTCAACGCCAAGTTAAGCTCACGCAGTGCAACGGAGCCAACGCTAAATCTGGAATCGCCAAACGCAGTAGTAGTTCTCTACTCGCCTATTGGATTACCAGCCAGAGCATTGCGGCTTCCAGAATATCAAACCCGCTCAGCATGCCTACAGCAGAATTCCATATCACCCGCCTTTGTTGTGCCTAAACGGGGCACTCAGCAAACCACAGCCAAACCAGTTTAAACAGGATTTATACCAAGTACGAAAGCCGATTCTAGCGCCGGATAAGCGCGCAAGGGACAATTTGTCCTCAAGTGACTTCGTCCTGTGTATTTATTCCTGGATATATTAAAACCTCGCACTTAGGAGCGGCCAGCAAAGATATACAGCGTCTTCCAGCCCCTCACGCAAATTAGTGTCACCAAAGATAGCGCCTACATTGGATTTACAGGTCAAGTCCATCATCCATGGAGTATATCTTTACGTAAAGACATTGGAGCTATCCCATTTGGTCCCACGAAAGCGGACGGACATGCTGTCGCTCAGTTTGTTTATTTGGTCAGCAGGAGATAGACAGTCTTCCAGTCCCATCGCGAAATCAGGGGTGCCACCAACAATAGCGACTACAGTGGATTTATACAGGTCAAGTCCATCACCCATGGAGTATATCTTTACGTAAAAAAGACACTGTCTGAAGCATTGTACTTGGTCCCACGAAAACCGACAGACTGGCAGACAGTTTACTTATTTCTCTTTGTGTTCTACAGGGTTTTATGAATGGTGATCTGTGTGTGTGATTGTTGGTGTATATGATTATCGATGAATATTTGATTATTGATGAAATTTTATGTTGTTGTGATGATATGCATTAATTCCATGCTTTTTCTTCTTTAATAAATTTTACACATTTATTAATGCGCTGTTCACGACCTTTCCATCCATATTTGTATTTTTAGCTCTTTACTATAATCTCTATGTATGATAAGAGAAAAGAGAGAGAGCAGGAGATGCTTAGACAGTAAAGTGAGTTGAGGCCTGGAGAGAGAGATCATTTGAATAAATCTTCTTCCAGGTTGTCTCAAGTCCATCTCCTATTTACACCTTATCTAAAGTGTAATCTATAACTCTGTCAGTCCACTATCCCTTGTCGATTTCACTACAGTTGTCCAACTCGACAAATACTCTACACTCTAACTCAACCACGACAGTCTGTATTTACATCTAGATCGTTTTCAGCCTCAGGAACCTTCAATTGTGTCTCTAGTGGTTCCTTTTTCAGAGTTTCTCTGAAGTGCTCTGCCCATCTTGTTTCCTGTCCCTCTGCTGTCGTGATGAGATTTCCTTGATTATCTCTTACTAATGTAATATTGTTTGCACCTCGTTTTCCGCTGATGAATTTGGTTATTTTGTACACTGTGCTTTGTTCATTTCTCAGTGCTGCCTCTTCTGCCTGTCTTGCAAGATCGTCTAGGAAATTCCTTTTGTTGGCTCGGGTTTGGCTTTTGACTTCCTTGTCAGCTGGCTGTACTGTTCGCTATATAGTTGCTTTAACCTGGGGGACTTTGCTTCTGTTTTCTTTCTTTTCATTTCCTTTCTCAGTGTTATGGTGTTTAATGTTTCTGGTGTTATTCAGTCTTGCTTCTTCCTTTCCTGGAATCCCAAGCATGATTTGCTGCTTTCTTTATATATTGTTGAAATGGTGTTGAAATTCTGGTCTATATCATCAGTCAATGTCTTTTCCTGACTTTTGGCAAATTGATATCGTTTCTTTATGTCAGCCGCAAAAGCTTTTCTGGTAAGGGAGTCCTTTAATTTGCTGATGTCAAACCTTTTCTGTGTAGTTACAGTTGGTCCAGCCCTTCTTAGTTTCACTTTCAGTTTTGCTACTACTAAATGGCGATCACTTCCCACATCTGCACCTCTTCTTACCTTCACATCTTGTAATGCATGTCTCAATCTACCGTTAATCATGATGTGGTCTATCTGGTTTTTGTCCCGACCATTTGGTGATTCCCATGTTAATTTATGAATTTCTTTTTGTATCCATAAGACTAGGACTTTTCCTGGCGCCGACATTGGTAGTGATCACGACATGGTATTGATGACGCTCAAGCTTAAACTCAAAAAGAACTATAATCAAAACAGATGTTCTCAGTTAAGATTCAATTTAGACAAATTGAAAGATCCAGAAATCGCGGGAATCTTTGAGGCAACTGTTGGAGGAAAATTCGCAGCTCTCAACTTTTTGGAGGATGATATCAACTCAATAACAGAGAACATGAAAGACGTGCTCATTGAATCAGCAACAGAAATACTTGGTAAAAGAAAGAAAATAAACAAACCATGGGTTACAGATGAAATTCTGAAGTTATGTGATATACGGCGAGAAATGAAAAAGGTTAAGAAAGAGGTTCCTGAAGCAGCATGGCAATACAGTATGGTGAATAAAAATATTAGAAAGAAAATGAAACAGGCCAAAGAAAAATGGGTAGCTGATCAATGTGAGTCCATTAATACGGGGCTAATAAAAGGTAACAGCAAGGCAGTTTTTGACACATTAAGAAGACTATCAAAACCCCAACAGCCCAGGGTAACTGTCATAGAAGATAGCAATGGGGCTCTGCTCAATGAAAAAACAGCTGTAATGAGAAGGTGGACAGAATATTGTAAAGAATTATATAACTGTAAACTTGACACTGACTTAGGCATATTAAACAACATTAAGTGCGAAAACAGAGAACTCGGAAATGCAGCAATACTACGGGAAGAAGTGGAAGAGGCTATATGTTCGATGAAAGGAGGGAAGTCACCGGGTGTGGATAATATACCAGCAGAGCTCTTGAAATATGGAGGACCAGATATAGTAAAAATCATGACAACAATTTGCCAGAAGATATGGAGTACAAAAAAATGGCCAAAAGAATGGACGCAGTCATTAGTAATACCGCTTCCAAAGAAAGGAAATCTAAAAATGTGCAAGAACTACAGAACCATTAGCCTTATTAGTCATCCAAGTAAGGTGATGTTAAGGATACTTTTGAACAGAATAAAACAGAAATCAGAAGAAATCTTGTCAGAGGAACAGGCTGGCTTTAGACCAAAAAGAAGTACCTCAGAACAAATCTTCAATATTAGATTACTGATCGAAAAACATCTCCAGCATCAACATGATTTATACCATAACTTCATCGATTTCACAAAAGCCTTCGATCGAGTCTGGCATGAAGGTTTATGGCAAATAATGAGAAAATTCAATTTTGATACCAACATCATAGATATCATTGAAGCACTATACAAGGACGCAAGCAGTGCTGTTTTTGCAAGCAATGACATTGGAGAATTTTTCAAAACAACTGTAGGAGTTCGTCAGCGATGTATCCTGTCACCAGTGCTCTTTAACATTTATCTAGAACATATTATGCAGGAGGCTCTCTACGATTATAAATCAACCATATCGATTGGAGGCCGACCTCTGTGTAATCTACGTTTTGCTGATGATATTGATCTGATAGCTGGAACAGAATCAGAACTTCAAGACCTTACCTCTAGACTGGAGAAAGTAACAAGAACATATGGGATGGAAATTAATATAGAAAAAAGCAAGATATTGGTGAATAGCCATAAGAAACATGTTCCGACCAACATTACGTTAAATGGGCAAACGTTAGAAGAAGTAAACACCTTTAAATATCTCGGGTCCACTATATGTAGTGATGGACGATCAAATAAAGAAATCAAGACAAGACTTGAGATGGCCTCAGCTGCCATGACAAGGTTGAATGTGATCTGGAAAAGTAACATCAGTTTTCCTGTGAAGATCAAATTATACAAATCACTTGTATTATCTATTCTCTTGTATGGGTGTGAGGGCTGGACACTCACTGCAGATACGGAGCGAAGGATTCAGGCTTTCGAGCATAAATGTTATAGAAGAATTTTGCGCATTTGCTATAAAGAGCACAAAACAAATGTCTATGTTAGAGAGAAGATAAACACCTATGCAGGCCATCAAGAACCACTTTTGTCAATAGTGAAACGTCGAAAGCTTGCCTGGTTTGGGCATGTAACTCGTCATGACTCCCTTTCGAAAACGATCCTCCAGGGAACAGTCGAAGGTAAACGGAGAAGAGGAAGGCAAAGAAAATCCTGGGCTGATAACATCAAAGAATGGGCAGGACACGGTTTCTCCACACTTGTACGCATTGCTGAGAATAGAGAGCAGTGGAGGACCCTGTCTGCTGATGCTTCCACCATGGCACCCCTACGACCCATGACGGGTTATGGGTTGAGATGAGATGATGATGTATCCATATATCTGATTTGTCTAAATTGTGTTTACTTTACTGGGTCTCACAGAGTACCAATACTGTTCATTCTGTAACAGAGTGCTAACCTTCAACCTTTGGGTTAATACTTTTTGGGTTTTTTTCTCCATTCGGGGAGGGCGCACTTTTTCTGCGTTATTTCATATGCATGTAAATGACTCTTTGATCTTTTTTCAGATATTTGATGTTGTCGAGTTTAATGATAATAAACAACAAAGACGCTTACCTTTGTGTGTTGGTCAGACCCATACCCATTTATCCGTAGTTTTTTTCACGTTTGTGTGTCTTGTTGTCACATAGCTGTGTGTGTGTAGAGTAACTTATCTATTCTTGATAGGGAGGCAAAGGCTGTACAGTCGTACGGATAGGCTGAAGGAGATAACCTAATCACTCCAGAGACATATCTTTCACTCAATCTACCACCTGTGAAATTTTCTATACCTTTTCTCGCGTATCTATCGACATCCACTCTACTTAGACGGGCCAAATAAAACAATTAACCTTCCGTACGACATCACCTCAGTGCTTTCTCTTGGGGATTTCAATTTCTTGTAAGTACAGCGTGCACGAATGGCCCTTGAATTTGTTACCAGTAATCGAGAAGGCTAAGCACCACTCAACTACTCTAAGAGTGATAACCATTCTGCATTTACAGAGATGGAAATTCATACTTTCCCTAACAACCACTTGTCAGACGGCGCCAAATTTCTCTGCCACGTTTGCTGTTGTGTATATGAGTTTGCATTAATAATAATATTGAAGAGTATTGGCATAATCCACTACGACTATCAACGTTGTCATTAGCGTCGTGTTTCGCGTTTAGTAACTGACCATAAAGTAATTGAAAATATGGCCTAGCGGCGTGACTTACTTAATGCTACCAAATATATATATTTTTATATGAGACTTAACTGGACACGCCTGTTAAGACAGAACGTTATATCCGGTCTGCGCGCGGTGGCTGGCGTCGTACAGAACTCCCTGTTTAAGAAGCAATTAATAATTCCAACTGTGTTGCCCCGGTCAAATATTTCCGAGATAAGAATAGGACCACCATGCCTTACCATATATATCGTAAAAGACGACAAAGGAGCTACGTCCGGCTAACAAGCTGACGATGCAGAACAAACTCTTGCAGAAACCAAATAAAAATGAGGTTGTGTATGGGGCAGGTAACCTCATCTTGTAAAACAAATAGCCAGTGCTGGATAACCATTAAGCAAATTAATTTTTTTTTAATTTGATGATGAGAAATATCCTGTTCAACCTCTGATGGGTTATAATTAGGATATATATTGTTTTCAATTCAAAATCATATGAATAACTGCCGGTAAGTGAAGATGGCATCACATCTGTCAAATCATTGTAAATAGGGCAAATTAAAATTATCAGTTTTGCGTGAACAAAAAAAATGAGATAAAACAAAACAAAAATAATTAGGGGGTGAGGGGGGGGGGAAGGGGGGAGGGAGATGTAAAGGCCTGGTGTTTCCAGTTAATATTTAATTGACTTTCACCTGTCATATATCATATGTATTGCAAGAACATCAGACCACCTTCCCAACTGCTAAATTTTAATTTTTGTTCTTGTTTGTTTTTGTTTTTTTGCTTAACCAGCGGCACTTGGGCTTTCGGCCCTTCGGCACAATGACATGTCATTGCGAGGCTGGGGAACCTGAGGACTTTCCTTCCAACCCGGTCAGGAGCTTCGCTCCTTCCCATCCACAGAGGGTTTATCTCAGGAGCCGTTCAGATTATTCAGTCAAAATCCAGGTCGTTGACACTCCTACAAGCACCGACGCCCGGGCTTGAACCTTGAAAACCTGGTCGCTAGTACAACGTTGTAACCATTACACCAGCGCGGCTCCCTTTTTGTTCTTGTTAAATAATGTTTAACTATATTATGCAGTTCCCTAGGTCTGTCTAACTGTGACCGCTTGCCCTTTCACGCTAGCTTTATTCCTCCTACTTCACGCTAAGCATTTATGCGTGCTATAAGATGCTACATGTAAGAATGACAGACCTTAAAAGCAAATAAGACGTTTTTACACAAAATGCAGTATTCATTCAAAGTTCAGTTGCCAGTAACTGCTCTGACAGGGCAAACGTAGGTCAGTCCCAGATAATAATGAATGGGTTTTATAAGCGCGAAAGTGGGAAATGAATGTTTGTGTGATCTGGTTTTTTTTTTTATCCTATTGTTAAGTTGGAAAAGATCACACATGTGAAAATAAAGTCGAAATAACAGAATGTCGTGTGCGAAAAGGTCGAAAAGCTGAGGAGAGGAGTGCAAATGTTAATTATTGTGTCGTGTGAAAAAAGGACGGGTCGTGTGAAAAAAGGCGAGAAAAAAGAAGAAATAGTATAAATAGAAGAGTTGTAGGCGATAGGGAGAGATTTCAGGATGTATGATTCTAATGAGGCCATAACTTTAGACTAGAGGATTTTTACAGATAGCGTTAGGTGAACTTCGTCTTTGAGGATACCAAGACAAGTTTTTGAGTAGACAAATCAGTATATATTTCTATTTGGATGTACATATATTATTCGTTGGATTACATATTTTTTCATTTTGGATAAACAACCATCATTTTGTGAAATTTACAGTGTTTGTCTAATTACATCAATAAACTCTAATTGAATTTTTCTACATTGCTGTTTGTGAAACTTTACAATTATTTCTTGTGGATATACGTTGTTGTGCTGAAACTATTTTGCTTATCACCAAACTCAAAGGGAAGAACATTCCTGGGTTGAAAAACTAAGTAAATGTCAAGTATTACCACCTCTGGTGGAAGGCCAGTTAGAACTTGAACCACCACAACATATGAAGGATTAACTCTGACTACATAAAATCAATATAACTACTAGTGCCGTATAAACATACACGGCCACATATTACACTAATTGGCGCCGTGACCTGCCCTTTTTTCTTGGAGAAAGCAGACAAGCATAATCACTAATGGATGAAAGTCAAGAACAACAGCAGCAACAACAGGCGGTGTATACACTACAGCAACAACAGCAACAACAACATGCGTTATATGCACAGCAACAACAGCAGCAACAACAACATATTAGAAAATGGGAAAGGGACGTTGTCAAAACAAGAGCAGATTGGAGTAGTCTAAATAGAAGACACCATCGCATAGCTGTTATAAATTTTATCAACGGAATGGGAGCCGCGCTGGTGTAATGGCTTCGGCGTTGTACTGGCGACCACGTGTTCATGGTTCAAACCCGGGCGTCGGCGTTTGAAGAAATGTTTACGGCCGGAAATTTGACTGAATAGCCTGAACGGCTCCTGTGATAAACCCTCTGTTAATGGGAAGGAGCGAAGCTCCTGACCGGGTTAGAAGGAAAGTCCTCAGGTTCCCCAGCCTCGCAATGACATGTCATTGGGCCGAAGGGCTGAAAGCCCAAGTGCCGCTGGATAAGAAAAAAAAAATCAAAAAAAAAAAAAAAAAAAATCAACGGAATCACACAACGAAAGATATGGGAAGTAAATAATGTTACAACGACTGACCAACAAACTTGTATAATAACAACAGAAGATGGATTAAGGGCACATATCAGACCTCTAAAACAATGGAGAACACCACTTAACATACATCACCAGGTCGGTTTTGCAACATCAAGTGACACACGTTGGGCCCCCATGATTACTAGTTAACCAAGGCCAGACTTACAAGTGAAGAAAACAAAGATCAGTTGTGTTGCGACACAAACAAACGTTGACAGGTTAAGTCAGGTCAATGACCCAGAACCACAGGTGAAGAAAACAACTATGATCAGTGTAGCAACACAAACAGAGAATAGAGCTGCAGTTTCAGCAACACCAACAGAGAATAGAGCTGCAGTTTCAGCAACACGAACAGAGAATAGAGCTGCAGTTTCAGCAACACAAAGAGATGTTGACCTTAACACTGACACATCATGCAGGCTTATAGGAACAGCAGTAAGAAGGAATCCTATCAAAACAGGTCCACAAGAAGTACAGGACGTGGATACATCTTATAGGCGTACAAGAACAGTACAGAAGACGAAACAGGGAGGTGTAAGCACAGAGGAGATGAAGAAAGCACTAAAAGACGAACTGAAGGGAGCTAAACCTGACACAGTAGTACTAAAATATGTACAGAGATTTCTGGAGAGAAAGTTTGATACAGACTTATCAGAAAGGAAAGAAGAAATTTGCAGACTTGTGGTGAGAGTAATGGAGGAACTTAATTACTGGGGAATCAAAATAGTGGAAAGAGACGTGTTCTCAGATTCATCAAGTTACTCAGACAGTGTATCGTCAGATGAAGAAGATGAGTTAGAATGCATGGAGGGGTGCGAAATGGTGGAAAAGTTGGGAAAAGAAGTGAGAGAAGAAGTGAAGGACACGAGCAAGAAAATGGTTAAAGTGGGTGAACCAAACATAGGGGAGTTAAAAAAGGTAATAGAAGCCATCATAGCACGGCCTGAGGTTCATTTATCAAGGAGTATAGTATGGAGACTGCTACAGGAAAAATATCATACACACTTTCCAGAAACAAGAGATAAAATAGATATGGTTCTAACGAAAATGTTAGATGACGAGAACATGAAGAGACGACAGAGAAGAATAGAGCAAGCAAATCGTGATCGAAGTCAGAAAATGAAGAAAAAAAGAGGTAAGACAGCTTGTGAACGATATGATGCAAGAGGAGTATGTGGAGGACACAGTTAAGAAGAAACAAAGAAGCCCTACAGAAGAACTTATCACAAGAATGACATGAGAGTCTAGCCGCACTACACAGAAACAACACATCGGTGTTCGCAATGTTATTCACATGATCACAACCATCTGTCCCTACCCCCTCATCAGCCCCAACATACTCCCTACGCGACCCCCGTCGCAACCCCAGTGATTATGTGAAGCGAACATTTGATGACAGAAGACATACCATGGAACCCAGAGGACAAGTATACTACAGATTTGAACAGCCCACGACCAGAGAACCCTCTTTCCCCCTGGATAATATGTTACAGCCCCAACGTAAATATGTAGGTGAAGACCCCATAGAAGTGATTTTAAGAGAGAAATTCAAGGTTCACCAAATAGCACATAAGAATACTGCGAAAGCATTTGTAAAGAAACAGAAACAACACGACAAGAATGTCAAGCTTGAAAGCTTTAACGTAGGCGACAGAGTGTACTACCGAAAGAATGTCCGTGATAACAAATTTGATGCCCGCTGGCTGGACGGCTTCAAAATTCTAGATAAGACAACCCCGACTAATTACAAAATCTGGAACGAAGAAAGAAATATCTTTACCAAGGCCCATGTCACGCAAATAAAAAAAGATGATCACCGACCCATTATACCACCTACAGAGACCACAAATAGGCCAATAAGGAAAGCTATATTATATCATCAACCACCCAGCACTACGTCAGAGTCTAGCACAGACAACGATGTTTCAGAAGCACATCAGTACACCTCTAAAAACGACCAATTTCGTGAAGCAGTCAACAGAATGAGACAATATAGAAGCACATCCGACAGTGAAGTCGACATTCCCCCCCGCTGAGTTACGCGAAAGACTAGAATATCGAAATACCAGGTTACAGGCCGAGCAAGTTAATCCAGAACACCCTGACACCAGGATAGATTCATGCCAGCCTATTATACAACAAACATACTATAGAAATGAACAACCCTCAACAAGCAACTACCACTCTGATGAACAGTCGGATAGTGAAGACGAGACGCCCCCACAGGTGATTCAAAGTAGGGCAATTCACAACAATCAGCATATTGATGATAATGATACTCGACACACAGCACCGGCTAATGAAGAAAACACACACAGCGCTACATGCACACTTGAGGAAGATATTATTCTTCCATCACCTGCATTGAGACACGAATCTGACCTGGATACAGCAGATCCCGAGAGTGACCACGAAAGTATGAACAGTCCAAACAACACTGAATTTCGCACAACAACGAAGCGCCCATATTCTGGCTCAACAGATGACTCCCCACCGTTAACTAAATTTGTGCGGTTACCTCAAGAGCAAGTACGTATGAAATTGCGAAGAAAACGCAGACAGCCCCACAACACGCAGCATGAGGTGCACCATTTCAATACTACTTCATACTTACCCTCAACAACTGCAGCCACCACCCACTCGACAGTGCGAAATACGCCATCCTCTTGTGAACAACGATTGACAAAAGCTACCTTGAGGGACATCGCCAAGTTCCTCATGTCAACATTCGTAAACGTCCAGTTCAACGATTATTAGTTTATTGGAGAATCAATCTTCTCTAATAACAAAAAGGTACTCACCCAGCTATAGTACCCAACGAGTACTTTCTCTACAAATAGTACTACCCCTCGTTCCCCATCATCTAAAGTCACTAGTGTCCATTTTTTTGGGGTAGGAAATTTTATTTTTTCAGAAAGATGTCAGCCTCAGTCAAGACCCTGCTGATGATACTGATGATAGTGATAATTATGACATCTGCAACACCCACATATACTAACAAGTTATTATGGCGTGACGCCACTGTGTTTTAATGTTATATAATTATTTCACATTCTTCGCCAACATGAACTGTCATTAGGACTACATCTTTTACACCGCTATGTCAAGAAATTGAAGAACTTTTGCAAACATTCGCAGATCTACAACACTATGTTATCCAGGTTAAACAGAACTTTAAATTATCTCATTTGTACAAATTACACCACTTTTGCCTTTGAAAATCTTTATAATAGGACTTATGCTTTACAACAGTTTTTATTTTTTTGTTTTTTTTTCCCTTCTTGATGAATTTAGTGACAAAAGCAAACATACTATACGCACACGCATATTTTTCTTTTGTGACACATGAGAGTTTCTTTTTTAATGTGTTAACTCACAGTTTTCCTTTTGTGTTATGGAAAGACCGTTTTATAATATTCAATCGCATCGAAACTGTATTTTGGCGATTTTTCTTAATGATGCTGTTACAACAAATGCCATTTGTACTAGAACTATTTGATTGCACACATGGTACCTTTACTTTCCAACCTGAATGATCGTATATGGCCACTCACATTATTCAAGCCAACGACCCTTTCTCACAGATATATGACGAATCAGACGTCAAATTTATTCTTCCCTACACATCTAAACGCCTTTCCATCTCCTGTCACCTTATCCTACATGCTCCATGTGTTTTAAATTGTAAGCTGTTTTGTGTATAACTACCATATGTACAAGAAGATGATATGTCCACAGCGGACATCGGTAAAAGATAATGAGGACATTGTTACCCCCACTGACGCAGCTAACGCCCCTAAGACCCCCGAGTACATTCCCATGACTGACATTCGTTCCCCTCTGTTGATGATTGTTTCGGGGTTTGCAAGCATGCGAATGTCTGCAGCATTCGCATGGTTGCACCACGAACCACTTCAGCTGAATGAGTACTGGAAAATCGCGCACAATCCTCAACACCCTCCCACGGTGATAAACCATACTCCGTCATTTATCCCAATATACACCCCACTCCACTAAATAACTGAGACATACTGTATATATTTTCACCTAAATTTGACTTGGTGATATGCGAGTATTTTGCAAGTTGGGTAAAACTTATATGCTAATCAACACAGTTCGCGGATTTGCGAAATACTACACTGTTACATGCACACCATGACGATTCCATGAGAAATCGCTAACATGGTAACGGATATGTTAACATGTTGATATACCTTGTATTGGGAAATAAACATCACATATTGATGTACCTGTATTTTTCTGACCATTGTCACGTTGTAAGAGGAACGCTACAGTATATTTTCTTGACAAATTGTTGTCCATTACACCTTGTATTGAGAAATAAACATCACATATTGATGTACCTGTATTTTTCTGACCATTTGTCACGTTGTAAGCGGAACGCTACAGTATATTTTCTTGACAAACTGTTGTCCATTATTATGAACTTGCATTTGTATGCAGAATTTATATTTAATGACGAACCTATAAACAGTTTGGTACTTGGTTCATGGTAACTGATATAGTTTATACTCCAACACCCGATAGTTTTTCGTCTCGGTATAGTTGTCCTCCCTCACAGTAACGACCATTACATAAGTTGGAGATTAGAGACATTTTTTTAATAAATACTTTGTAACTCCATGTAAACAGATTAATAATGCTATATTTATATTTTACGACGAACACATAAACAGTTCACCAAACTTGTCCAGATTTTTGGTGTTTAAGACCCATATACATCCTGGTAAATCACTGACCACAGTGGCAGGATTGGGGTCGCCTGTATCATATGATTGTATTATATTTACCACGTTCTATATTGACAGTTACGAGAGCGTACAGCTCCAGTTCATATTTTTTTATAATAAATTTATAGATTAACATTGCCATGTATGTTTATTCCCATATATATATATTTTTTTGGTTTTGTTTTTATTTCTGTTGTTTGCACAACCGATGAAAATCGTATGCGATTATATATATATTTTTTTAATGTTATCATTAAGTATGTTATCATTATGGTGATGACTAATGCACAGTGTTGTTCATATTGATATTGTTAAGAAGTAGTGTACATCAATACTGTTCAATGGCGAAGGGTATTAACATATTTTATGTATCCCCCGTTTTACGCATTATAAATATACTGTGATCCCTCGTTTTACGAACAATTTTTTTTTTTAAATTTCTCTCTCTAAGAGACTCTACCAATTGGTTAGTCGTTTATAACAATCACTAGCATGAGGTACTTAGTTGATAGTACGCAAATGTCTCCCTCTGGGATACATTTGTGTGGCCAGGGACGTATCTGACCGCTTGCCCTTTCACGCTAGCTTTGTCCCTCCTACTTCACGCTAAGCATTTATGCGTGCTATAAGATGCTACATGTAAGAATGACAGACCTTAAAAGCAAATAAGACGTTTTTACACAAAACGCAGTATTCATTCAAAGTTCAGTTGCCAGTAACTGCTCTGACAGGGCAAACGTAGGTCAGTCCCAGATAATAATGAATGGGTTTTATAAGCGCGAAAGTGGGAAATGAATGTTTGTGTGATCTGGGTTTTTTTTATCCTATTGTTAAGTTGGAAAAGATCACACATGTGAAAATAAAGTCGAAATAACAGAATGTCGTGTGCAAAAAGGTCGAAAAGCTGAGGAGAGGAGTGCAAATGTTAATTATTGTGTCGTGTGAAAAAAGGACGGGTCGTGTGAAAAAAGGCGGGAAAAAAGAAGAAATAGTATAAATAGAAGAGTTGTGGGCGATAGGGAGAGATTTCAGGATTTATGATTCTAATGAAGCCATAACTTTAGACTAGAGGATTTTTACAGATAGCGTTAGGTGAACTTCGTCTTTGAGGATACCAAGACAAGTTTTTGAGTAGACAAATCAGTATATATTTCTATTTGGATGTACATATATTATTCGTTGGATTACATATTTTTTTCATTTTGGATAAACAACCATCATTTTGTGAAATTTACAGTGTTTGTCTAATTACATCAATAAACTCTAATTGAATTTTTCTACATTGCTGTTTGTGGAACTTTACAATTATTTCTTGTGGATATACGTTGTTGTGCTGAAACTGTTTTGCTTATCACCAAACTCAAAGGGAAGAACATTCCTGGGTTGAAAAACTAAGTAAATGTCAAGTATTACCACCTCTGGTGGAAGGCCAGTTAGAACTTGAACCACCACAACATATGAAGGATTAACTCTGACTACATAAAATCAATATAACTACTAGTGCCGTATAAACATACACGGCCACATCACACCTCTTCTATATTTGTAGGTAAATTTGATGCTTGTAAATAATCTAAGATTGGGATTCTCATTTGTTCATACCTCTTACATTTTATCAAGAAATGTTCTATATTATTGTCTTGAAGACTTCCTGCCCAGTAAGGTTCTTCTATTCTGAAATAGCCTGAGAAGTTTCTAATAACTCGGAATTTTCAATTCCCCAGATATCTGACATTTTGTTGTTGGAGCCTTGAACATGTTATACGCATGTCTTCCTTTCAGAGTTTTATCCCACTCTGCTTTCCATTCATCAGTTATTATTTCTTTAATTAAGCTTTTAATCTCTGATTTACTCATCCTTAAAATAAGCACCAAGAAAAGGGCACCACCACAGAGTGTTTTTTAACTCTAGCTATCATGTCCTTAACTCTTTCACTCCCACACTCGACTAGAGATCACGTATTTTCAGTAGAGATAATATCAGATCTTATTTTACCCTATAATCTCTGGGAAGGTGATTAAAAATCGTTTTCAATAAATTTATGTATTTGCATTTTCCCCCTTATTACAATTTTATTGAGAAATGCAGTAAACAATGTTGAAAATTTGCATTTATTCTGTTGCCCTATTTAAAAGTAAATAATTTCCTTATATTGTTTACTGCTATTTAGTGTTAAATAAAATAATTATAATTTTTAAAAAAAAAGTTTAAAAAAAAAAAATATATATATATATATATATATATATATATATATATATATATATATATATATATATATATATATATATATATATATATATATATATATATATATATATATATATATATATATATATATATATATATATATATATATATATATATAGTTGTGGGGTCTGGCCTGGAAGAATACTGAATTTTTAATCTCTTATTTCACCTTCAGTACTTTGTGAGTCTTAATGTATTGCCAGTTAAGCGATGAAAGGGCCGAGGGGGACACTGGTAGGTTGTGCTTAGGGCATCAGTTGGACTTAATCCAGCACTGTAAATAGCCACCTACACCACCGCAGCAAGGGCATTTGAATGCTTGGTGCAAGTTTCCTGCATGGGGGACCAGCTACAGTATTTTTTTTTTGAAATATCTCGTTCAACCCTAGATGGGTTATAATTAGGACATATAGTGTAATGAATTCAAGACAATAAAATCAGATTTCCGATATCTAAGTATAGTATCTTCTTCACACACCCATGTCCCACTTAGTCCAAGTAGAGTAAATCAAAACCAAAATTGTGTGACCTCACCTTTCCAATAAACAAACAAACAATTAAAACAAAAACAACAAACAAACGAGAAAAAAAGATAAAACAAACAAACAACAAAGTAAGGTCTTTCATAACTGCCCAGTTGTTAACACGGTGAAAAGGGGTGAGTAAGCCCCGGGGTGTCCGAGGTTACATCAAATCCACCAATTATCTGCCATCAACCACACGAGCACCCCATAAACAATATTTAACGCGAACAAAGGTTAATATATATAGTGGCTGGGAATTTGAAGGTCTGATGCTGCTCTTACAATGCATATGACTTTTAACAGATGAAAGTCAATTAAATATCTGTTAAAGTCAGTTATATAACTGGAACCACCAGGCCTTTACACCCCTCCACTTTAATATTATTCTTGTTCAGAGTTTCTTCTTGATTTTGTTCGTTTTTTTATTTTTTTTATTTAACGTATGAGCATAATTGTGATTGTCCCTATTTACAATGATTTGACAAGTGTGATGCCACTTTCTCATATCAGCAGTTGTTCATATTATTTGGAATTGAAAACAATATATGTCCTAATTATAACCCATCAGAGGTTGAACGGGATATTTTTCTTCATTAATTTAAATTTTAAAAAAAGCACCCCATAAAACTACACCTTATCCTCACACTATCATTGATGGCTCCTTGCGCCATAAGGAGCGCAAAGGAAAATAATGATGGCGACGACAATGAATATGTAATGGTTGAAGTATCATTACATCTGCAGCAACGTATGTGGCTATAAGGGACTGGGAAGGGGCGGGTTATTAAAAATGTTTTTTCCGGAAACAGCTGGCGATGTTGACGGAAGTACACAAGCAGTGATGTCAGGCAGTCGATAACTCGAATTGGAAAAGTGTAGAGCAAGTCCGCAGACCAACGCATTTATTCACTGCAGATTGCATACGTTATGACCAGTGCTTATATCTGAAAAGAAAATGTGGGTTAAACCCCAAGAGGTGCTTCTGGCTAACGCACTGTGGTAAGTGGAATGATCTCCTGCGAAAGTTGTACGTAGGGGAAGCACTTATTTGACGGTTATCAAAAGCACAGCTGAATACCAGTGGGGAAAAAAATGACTGAACTCTAGCCTAGCACTCTACAGTCAGTGCTACTGTGCGACGATTAAAGATGAATGACATAAATCGGCTCATGTTACAGTCTACATGTTTGGTTCCACAAGTCCTCTTGAGTCTGCTAGTCCACGCATAAGAGAACTATGTAAAGATTGAAGTCCTGCTTTATAACGGGTCGGCTACGGGTAAATCTCGATCTAGCGGTAGATTACTGCGTATGATATGGTAAATCTTTGGGTGTCGGAGGAAGAAAATAAGAAATAATTTGTTATTGTTGATCAGAATCGACCTCACTGCACTACGGGCAAACTCATAGGTGCTCAGTCTCCCTCAGCAAATGTCGAAGAGTATGAATGCTAATTGTACCTGTAGCATGCTGGTTGTACATATGACGGATGCATCTTCTCTCACGTCCATCTCTGCTAGTCCCATGTTTGATGCCAAACTCCAACAGTCTCAGCCTTGTTGATTCAACCATTGCAGTGTCATTATCTAGCAGGTGATCATTAATTGCCCTTAGTATCTCTCCCTTATCCATGTCCACTCTCCCCACTATGGGTGCTTTCGAGGCCAGTCTATCAGCTCTCTCATTGCCAACGTACCCCTGCATGACCAGGATAGTAGATCCACACCACTTCTTGAAGACTTGAGGATTCTATTGATGTTTTCCATTCCTGCCGCAGCCATCCGTTCTGAACTTTCCGAAGCATGGCTTGAGAATCTGACAATATAACTGCCCTGGTTGATGGAGTTGCAGACAGCCACCTCAGTGCTGCAGTAACTGCCTCTACCTCCATTCTCATGCTGGAGGTTGTTGTCATGTATCCCCAACATGATCACTTATCAGCTGATTAATCTCCAGCTCTGCTTTTCCATTGACCCAAGCTCTGCTCCCTCTGCCAAGGCTAATGATGACCTGCTGGTAGTTTAATAATTTGAACCAACTTAATACAGGGTTCGTAGCGACCTTGAAAAACCTGGAAAACGAAAAAAAAAAATTCCAGGCCTTGAAAAGCCTGGAAAAATGGCTAACAGCCTTGAATTCCCCACATCGGACCTTGAAAAAATATTAAAAATCGGAAGTTTTATAACCGCTGATTCATGAAAGTGCCATCACTTCTGTTAAATCACTGTAATTAGGATGCATGAAAATTAGCCTACCAATTTTGTGCATAGTATAGGCCTATGTTATTTTAAAAATAAATAGGTAAATAAGTAAAATTAAATAAAATTTTTAAAAATATCTAAACAAACAAACGAGATAAAACAAAACAGAACCCAACAAAAACACCAAACAAAGATAGTAAAGATGGGTTGGGGGTGTAAAGGCATGCTGTTTCCAGTTATATATTTAATTGATTTTCACATATCCTATAAGAATATCATCATACCTTCACCCTCCCAATTACTATATATTAACTTTTCTTGTTCTGGTTAAATATTGTTTGACTTTATTATTCATGCGTTTAGAACTTTGACTTGGTAAATATACATAGCTTAGGCCTACTCATAAGTTATTTGTGTGTTCCTTTTTTTTTTTTTTTTTTTTTAAACAGAAAAGAGCACAACCCCAAGGAGCAGTTTTTCCCTCAGAAATATCAAAACCATCTAACACTACTCCCTCGGACACGTCAAAAATGTCTAACACTACTAGGAGACCTACAGATGTGACATCATTTGTGACCAAGGAAGAAACTCTCAGAGCTGAGGTTATTTGGACTCTTTTTTAAGTGAAAAGTCACCATAGTTTTAATTCAAATTTCATACGCAACAAGGGACATATTCTCTTCTGTGGTAGTTTTTATTCATTCTTCAGCTTTATTTCAAGACCTGAAATTCAGATTGGTGCATTTGGAACAGTAGCTGAAAATAGGAAACATTTTCCTGTAGCACTGAAGAAAAAACAACTCAAATTGAAAAAGACAAATCATCCTGTGTTTTGTGCGACAGAAGATAAGGCATGCCGACAGTCACCTGGCATGATACGAAAAGATTTAAACTTATATCTACTGTTCACTCCAATTATAATATAAACAAGACAGAAAAATACAGCAAAAGTATGGGAGGTGTCGACCACTTCAGCCAACTAGGTGCAAGCTAACCCTACCCACACAGATCCTATTTTTATATCATTTCTTAGTTGAAACTGCCCTGGTCAATGGGCACATAACCTACAACATTGCCAACTCTACAAAAAAAGATCAAAGCAAAGATCAGGATGTCAGTATGACTCTTATTGAACCTGCTATTCTTCGACGCAATGTGACACCTTCAAAACCACAGGTCACAACAACACGACTTACTGAGCACCACTTCATTGATAAATATGAAAGGGCAAGGTACAAAAAGGAAGGAACCCGTTACACGCCCATTGAGGCATATTGGGAATATGGTGTTAGGCCCATATTATCTTGACCGTCGGCACACTAGGGGTGATGTGGTCGGCATCACGCCGGCCGCCTTAACCTTCCCAGAGTTGCTCTGGTACCCATTTGGGGCTGGGTCGACCCAGGAGCCGTTTTGTGGCCTAAAAATTTTCCCGCCTCATCTAAGGTACAAACCAGACTGTAAAGTGTGTAAGGCTGCAGGGAACAGAAGCCAGACTTGCATGTACTGCCCAGATTGCTATGTACCTCTATGCCTGATACCCTGCTTCAAGTTATACCACACAGTCAAGGATTATCAACGATCCAGACAAAGACTTTTGCAGAGACCTACAGCTACAACTTCAACCCCAGTTAATGAAAAAAGCAGCTTAGGCTACAACTAGAGGTACTTAACTACTCAAACATTTACAAACACACATTGTCATGCCACAGACGCAGAATACATTCAAAAAAGACAAACACGAAACATACAGTTTTTTTTTTGCATTTTATTCACAATTTTATTAGCCTTTTCTGTTGATATACGTGGTTAATCGTTAAATCAATACGTCAATCAAGCTTATTTTATTTATTGCCATCCATGTCACTAACATTTTATTCCGCTGACGTTGAACAAATTCACTAAAAACTGGGAAAAGATGTCTGTTTTTCAATCTTTTATGAATTTTCAAAAAAAAAAAAAAAGTTCTTTTTAAAGAAATCTGCAAACAACCTTGGTAATGGGAGACGGTAATGCTCCGGATTGCTGGTCAGCAAAGTGATAATTATATCTGAGAAAATTAGATGAGGAAAATATTACAGTTTCCCATCCTTGAAAATCACGTCCTGGACCTGGAAAAAGCCTGGAAAATGCTTGAAGAAATTTGCTATGAACCCTGTTAATAGTTTTTAAGCTAGCTCTTTCCCATCAGCATGTAAAAGTATTTAATTCCCAGCACTAAAGGTAGAGCCTACTTTCTCCCAGCTCCTAGTGAAAACCCACCAGCCAGTTTACTAAAATTCACTCTGTTCATGAACTGCATACGATAAGAATGGATCTTTTCTTTTAAGTGAAGGTTACATTAGGTAAAATTTAATTTAGTTTGAATTTTCTACAGCTGCGTCGATGGACTTGGAGGAAGCAGATCATCTTGCAGGGATAACAGTTACGTATAGGCTGCACCCTATTCCTAATTCCAAATGGTCTGAATTCTGAACACAAACATGATTTTCTCAGGGTAGATCTTTAAGGAGCTCAGCGTTTCTAAAGTAGATCTACACAGCTTCTTGATTGCCTACTGCTGATTTAGAATATGGTATTTCATTAGTTGCTTCTAATGTCCTTTGCTAAATTGTTTTTTAAAATGCTCAGAGAAATGCAGCTTATGGCACTTTTGCTTTCTTTGTAATTTCTGTAAGCTAATTTTTAACTATAGCGTCTGAAATTACAGAATCATATTTTTTGTTTTAGTTACCTCCCTTTAGGGAGCATTCATTGTGTCTGTTTTAAGTGTTTGACATGCATGTATCAGATAAAGAACCAAACATTGCGTTAAAAAGCATTGCAGAACGAACTGTTTACAAATTGAACTCAAATTTGACTTACATGTTTGTAAACGATGATGCTAAGTTTTTGCAGAGAAAAATTTAGACCTTGCAAACTTTTTTGCGTTGCTTTTTTCGAATGGTTAGAATAATTATTGTTGAAAGTTAGATCAAGACTTAAACACAGTGCTTATCTCTTTAATACCCCAGTATATGCCATTGAAATGCTTATAACAAACACATTGACAAGTTCCCTTGAGGGAGGTACCTAAAATTTAAGCACAGTAAGACTCCATAAACTAGAATGTTAAAGCTAAAGAATACCTTTAGTTATGTTATACCAACTTAACAGACACCAACAGACCATCATATTGTGCCTGAGAACTGGACACTGCAGACTGCTAGGCCATCTCTGTCACCTCAGGAAATCTCATACAAATGAATGTCTATGTGGTACTGGAGTCCAGACCCCCGAACACATTCTCCAAAACTGCCCAACCCATGATGACCCACGACATCTGACCTGGCCAGGGGGTGCTAATCTCAAGCAGAAGCTATAGGGGCTGCCGCACTGACCTGGAAAAGACTCTGGACTTCGTCCTGCGACAGGCCTGCAGATTTAGCATGACTACAAACTGAACGCAGAAGAAGAAGCTACGCTATGAGCCCTATTCACAATATAACATGTTTTAATTCCCTGTAAATTAAAGTTGAACTAGTTTCCTCTCCGTAGTGTTGTATTGCTGTACTAAAAGTTATTTTTATCTTTTCTGCACACTATGACACAAGCTTAGTCTTTTTTTTGTGTTACATTATTTTGTATATGTTACTGGATTAGAGAAGTCTCCTATTAACGTTGAGAATGTTAAAAAAAAAAGGAATGCTGAAGGAAACACATTATTTTTTTGCTGTCATACCAGGATGACCTAGAACCAATATTATTACGTGAAAGACTTCATTTAACTCTTAGTTAAAAGGCAAAATTTTGCCACCTAAAATGAGCTCATAAAAATATGTTTTTTGGGCTGAAAATTAATTTTTTCATTCTTATTAATATTTGTAATATTGTTTTATTTTTAAATCGTATCTCTGTTACTTATTTTTATTTTAAAACTATGATTTAATTTGTCTGTTTTCTGCAGGGTTACAGAGTGTGCAAACCCTTTCTTTGTTCTACAGCGACGGAAAGGTTATGGTGTTGGGGGTGGTCTTGCTGGTTTGCTGGTGGGGACTCTGGACACCGTGCTAGACAACAAGGTCAGTCACACTAGATCACACTAAGGGTTATATATGGCATTTTAAGTAAAAGTAGTCTCATAGCAGATACTGCCGTAGGGGAGTGGATATGTTAGAGACTTCACCATATTAGGTCTAGCATCGAGAGGTGGGGGTGAACAGTTCCCTTCCTCACTGCCTTTTCCTTCCCTGACTCTAGTCAGGTACCCATTTACAGCTGGGTAGACTAGAGTGTGTTGGTACTGCGATTTGAACCCAACACCTTTGCCAGTAGAGACCAGTACTCTAACCACTCTGTCAATCGTATGCTGGCATTTTAGCTAGCGTAATTAAATAACTGCCTGTTATCGTGTCATTTTAATTATGTCTTTTCTCAGCATTTCTTGTATTTGGCTACCAAGATAAGAACCAAACAAATGCCAGTGGAACAGGAGATGAGTAGAAGACACTGGCAGTAGATAGAACACACATTGATAAAAACAACTTATTGATAGCTGTTAAGGGATGGAGAAATTTCCTGAATTCTTTTGTTGTCTAGGGTCTATTTGTGTTATTAAAGAAGTGAGAATTCATTCATCTTGTTTTGGTTTATATTGTTGAATATTCTGGCACCCACCCTTCTTGTATACACCTTTCCATGTCAAAATCTCAAGTACTGCATAGAGTTAATAACTGTGTAAATGAACCTTGAGAGATTGAATAAACTACTGGGCTTGGACAATTTGGCAACAGTTTAATAACGAGTAAGTACACACTAACAAGGTCACAATTACGAACATGGCATGTATGCTCCCTCTCTGTGTTACAGTCGTGCTTAAACCTATTTAGACTTTCTAAACATGTCACTTGACTTCTCCATTCGACATCTCTTTATAATATCATTTATTAATCACTATTTCCAGCGGGGTATTTAGCGTACCATCATAACAAAAGTTCATTATAATTTTTCCATCAACATTGGGGAATTTAAGCGTCCCAGTATCTCAAGTATTCACAAATCAAATCCACATCAATCCATAAGCTTCGGGGTTTGTCGCTTCCCGGTATAACAATTTTTCCATTAATTTTATTCCTTTTTCTTCTGGAGAAATATAATCCTTGTGACCTCGGGGAATGAGACCTCCCGGCATAACAACTGTAAAATTATCTGTTCATATAATTTTAGTTTAACATACTTCTTTGTCTTGGGAATTATCATCCCATATTGAATTTAATTATAATCCTGGCATTTTCTCATGCCTATCATTTAAGCATATAGCTTACCATTATCCTTAGAAATATTTATTGAATACACAATCCAATACACTGGCTGATACACAAGCCTTTTTAGGCACACATCTTGACGCTATGACATCACATCCAACTCTCCCTCATACGTCATACCTAGATACTCATCTCACAGCGACCGCTCTCATGTATCTCTTGCATTCAGTTGAGGTACGACATGGTGTGACAAAAATCCGGTACTAATAATAAGTTACCACGATAAAAATCACATCATGAAGGGGCCTCAACATTACCCCTCACGCTCCCGAGCGTTTACTTCAGGAAACGCGCAAGATCCTGTAGGGCACAACTACAAGCAACCGTCAAATTTTACACTGAGACAAGAGTGATAGAAAAACAGCTGTGCAAACAATGACCCAATATGTAAATTAGTGCATGAAAATATATGATGCAGACTTGACGAAACAATCTATACAAATATCGATGTCTGCTTATAATATCATTTATTAATCACTATTTCCAGCGGGGTATTTAGCGTCCTGTCATAACAAAAGTTCATTATAATTTTTCCATCAGCATTGGGGAATTTAAGCGTCCCAGTATCTCAAGTATTCACAAATCAAATCCACATCAATCCATAAGCTTCGGGGTATGTCGCTTCCCAGTATAACAATTTTTCCATTAATTTTATTCCTTTTTCTTCTGGGGAAATATAATCCTTGTGACCTCGAGGAATGAGACCTCCCGGCATAACAACTGTAAAATTATCTGTTCATATAATTTTAGTTTAACATACTTCTTTGTCTTGGGAATTATCATCCTGTATTGAATTTAATTATAATCCTGGCATTTTCTCATGCCTATCATTTAAGCATATAGCTTACCATTATCCTTAGAAATATTTATTGAATACACAATCCAATACACTGGCTGATACACAAGCCTTTTTAGGCACACATCTTGACGCTATGACGTCACATCCAACTCTCCCTCATACGTCATAACTAGATACTCATCTCACAGCGACCGCTCTCATGTATCTCTTGCATTCAGTTGAGGTACGACATGGTGTGACAAAAATCCGGTACTAATAATAAGTTGCCGCGATAACAATCACATCATGAAGTGGCCTCAACAATAGCATTGCAAGGCAGTCCTGACTAGGCGTGATGGGAAACAATGGCAAAGAAAACCTATCTGCTGTTGCCCTAAGACGCCACTAGGCGTAATGGCCACTGACTGCTTTGACGGTCGGTGGCTAAGGACGGAAGAAGAAGAAGAAGAAGGCAGTCCTGGTCTGGAATCCCTATGATAAGAGAGGTAGAGGGAGACACATTGAGGGGAGAACTGGAGACAAATGAAGGAGATACAGAAGACATGGAACAACTTTCAGTAAATGGTATGTGACAGGAGAACTTGGAAGGTACTTGTTGAAAGCCTATTTACAGGGTGTTCAAGTGTAATTATGAAGATGCATGTTCATGAACCATTCTTCTTCTTCTTTGATCCTTAGCCGCCGACCGTGAAAGCAGTCAGTGGCCATTACGCCTGGTGGCGTCTTGTAGGGCAACAACAAAGTGATTCCACTTTGCTCGGTCGGTGACCATCCTTCGTACAGTGCCCCAACTCTGGTTCATTCTTTGCATCTCAGCCTCCACAGTCCTCCGCCAAGTTTTTTGGTCGGCCTCTCTTTCGTTTTCCTTCAGGGGTCCATAGCATAGCTGTTCTTGTGATGGCATCGGGGTCTCTTCTGAGGACATGGCCAACCCAGCTGCAGCGTCTGCCAGCTATGATGGTGTGCATGTCCTCTTGCTTGCTCTGAGTAAGCAGATCTTGGTTGGTGATGGTATTTGGCCAAAGGATTCGGAGAATTTTTCTTAGGCATGTTGTGTGAAAAGAGGACAATTTCGACATTTCCTTCTCTGTAACTCTCCAGCTCTCCGCGCCATAGAGAAGCACAGAAAGCACACAGCTCTGATATAATCCTAATTTTGTGCTTGTGCTGTACTGAGAGGACTTCCAGATGTTGTTTAGGCTAAAAAAGGCTGTTCTTGCTTTGTTCATTCTGTTGTTGATGTCTTTGCTTGCTCTGCCATCTGGTGTTACTATGCATCCTAGGTATGTGAAGGCATCTGTCTGTTCCAGTTGCTGATTCCTTACTGATATGGGCTCAGGGTTGCTCACATTGAGCGTCATGACCTCTGTCTTCTTTAGGTTGATGTTCAGGCCCACCTGCTGGCTATACTTATTAAGTCTATCCGTTTTTTCCTGGATGTGTTGATGTGAATGTGCTAGCAGTGCAATGTCATCTGCATATTCCAGATCTTCCAATGTAGAAAATGTAGTCCATCTTATTCCTCTTGGATTGCCCTCTGTTGTCTGGCGCATCACCCAGTCTATGACCGTTAAAAATAGAGTGGTTGATAATGGGCATCCCTGTCGTACTCCTGTCTTCACTTCAAAGGTTAGGTTGCTCTGCCCAATGCTACACGTAAAGTTGGCATAAAGGCCTTTTATAATTGACACTATGCAACTTGGAATTTCATAAGCCCTCAGTATTTTCCATAAACTGTCCCTATGTATACTGTCAAAAGCCTTTTCAAAATCAACGAAATTAATGTACAGCTGTCTTTGCCATTCTGAGCACTGCTCTATAATGTTCCTGAGGGTAAATATATGATATACACATCTTCTGTTCTTTCTAAATCCTGCTTGTTTTTTCCTCAGTTTGTGGTCTACTGCTTTTGAGATTCTCTGTATAATTATCCTGCCTAGTATTTTGCTGGGAACTGAGAGAAGAGTTATTCCTCTCCAATTATTGCAGTCTGCAAGATCTCCCTTCTTGGGCAATTTGACAATTATTCCTTTTCTCCACTCTGTTGGTGTTGTCCCCGTTTTCCAGACTTGTGCAAATAGTGGTTCTAATAGTTCTGCTGCTAGCTCTGGGTCTGTCTTAAATAGCTCTGCATTTAAGTTATCATGACCAGGAGCTTTTCCATTCTTTAACCCTTTGATTGCTGTGATGATTTCTTCTTTTCGTGGGATGTCTGTATTAACATCTAGATCGTTTTCAGCCTCAGGAACATTCAATTGTGTCTCTGGTGGTTCCTTATTCAGAGTTTCTCTGAAATGCTCTGCCCATCTTGTTTCCTGTCCCTCTACTGTCGTGATGAGATTTCCGTGCTTATCTCTTACTAATGTAATATTGTTTGCACCTCGTTTTCCTCTTATGATTTTAGTTATTTTGTATACTGTGCTTTGTTCAGTTCTCAGTGCTGCCTCTTCTGCTTGTCTTGCAAGGTCATCCAGAAATGTCCTTTTGTTAGCACGGGTTTGATGTTTAACTTCCTTGTCCAGCTGACTGTACTGTTCACTATATATTGCCTTTAACCTGGGAGACTTAGCTTCTGTTTTCTTTCTTTTCATTTCCTTTCTCTTCGCTATGGTGTTTAGCGTATCTGGTGTTATCCAGTCTTGGCTCTTTCTTTCCTGGAATCCCAAGCATGACTTGCTGCTTTCCTTGTATATTGTTGAGATGGTATTGAATCTCTGGTCAACATCATCAGTCTCTGTTCTTTCCTGGCTTTTGATAGTCTCATGTCTTCTCTTTACGTTGACCACGAAAGCTTTTCTGGTGAGGGGATCCTTCAGTTTCGTGATGTTGTATCTTTTCTGTTTGACTGCAACTGGTCCAGCAGCTCTGAGTTTCACTTTCAGTCTTGCTACTACTAGGTGATGATCACTTCCCACATCTGCGCCTCTTCTTACTTTCACATCTTGTCATGAACCATTAAAAAAAAAAAAAGCCATTTTTAGCTTGCTGGTCCTATCATAGTTTGTTTCAGCACAACTCCATTGGGCTGATCTGTATCAGCCTTCATGGATAAACCAAAGCTGGCCGTTTAAATAACCTATTCATAGCGTGTGTGAAGTAAACCCGAAACTTTTTTTTTTTTTTTAACATGAGATTACTCATAAATAAATTGTATCTGGTTCTTGTCTTGGTAGTCAAATTCAAGAAAAACTGAGAAAAGACATAATGGTTCCAAAGTTTGTCGTAGCTGGGAGTTGTAGTGTGGATAATCTCTCACTGCAGATTAAAATACTTCTATGACACGCACCTCAAATAGCCTCTGACAACAAAGCCCAGCTCCCAGCCTTCATGTGTGGTGAAAGGGCAAAGGCAAGCCACTGGCGCCTTAAATCCAGCAGCTTCAGGCAGATAGGGTTAGTGATCCTTGGTTGGTAGCCTATCTAGGAGAAGATAAAACTCTGATTTCTAATCTCTGCTGCCTTGCGGGAATATCCATTTTCGGGAAAGGCTTCGGGAGTAAACCCTGAGGATAAATCCAAATTCATAGTTTCTAAGGCAATCTAATGTTAATTAAACAATATTCTGGCAACTCCTCTGATGTGATTGGTACCAAACTGTATCAGCTACTGCCATTCCTTTGGGCCTACCAGCTGCATGGGCAACAGCTTCATCTCCATGTTATTGTGCCTAAGCTCGTGCCCTAGAGACGACAAGCAGATGAGAAAAGAATACGCCGAAAGGAATACCAGTAAAAAAAACTGCTGAGGGCTATCACCTCAGGGATGCATTCCCATAGTCAGTTATAACTGGGAGCTACTACTACTCATAAATCTCATGAAATATGTGCTGTGTGTAGTAAAATGTAATTTTTTCTTTTTCTTGCTGCTGCAGCCTTTCTGAAAACAAATGTTCAAAATGCTAAATGATTCAGAATGTTTGGCAAATTGGTTTTGAAAAATATTTTTAACGTTCCACTTGCTCCTTTCTGGTGTTGGTAAAGTTTAATTGTTAATTTGTTTATCTAATGTACATTTTTGTATTAGAACTTTTGTTTATTGTGTGATGTTTACTGCAGCACTAACAAATACACTGTTTATACAAACACAATGCTACAAATAACAAATCTTGATCTATGAGTAAAATATTTGTTACATTAGACAGGAGATATGTGTAAGCTAGCAGCTAATAAGAGGCTGTTTATGAATAAACGAATATTAGAGATAAAAATGACTACACGTTTTGTAATATCTTGGCTTTGTAAAGTATGTTTTCACAGATTTCTGATGAATGCATTATGCTTTTTGCAGACACGGTTATACAGAATTTTGCACCAAATAGAAGGCTCAGAACTAAGCTATTGTAAGTTCAGATTTCATTTACGGCTACTTACTTTTCATTTTTTTAAATTTATTCAGTGGCAGATTAACTTGTGTGCTTGTTTCTTGAGGTAAAGTTACCGGGTTCAAAACCAGGTGGTTTGCACTGCAGTCTACCCTGCTGTAAATATGTACCTCACTGAAATTGAGTTAGGGAAGTCAAAGACAGCAATGAAAGGAATCGGTCACCATACCTCATAAAGCTGAAATCTATTACAGTGAATTCTGTAAACACTTTACTCCCCTATGTCAGTATATGCTATGAGACCATCTTTAACTGGGTGTTTCCGTTAAAAATATTTTTTTTTAAATGTTAGCATTAGAAAAAAAGTTATTGACCAAGTAGAGAAGAGACATCGAGCCCAATATAAAACATGAGGCCATTCTTGTTTATCATCTGTGACAGAACATATTGCACTTAGTGATAGACTGTTTTGATTTTGCAAATATTATTAGCGCTAGGTACCTGCAGATTATCTCCAAAGGTCTCTCAACTTATGTTTTTTTTGTGTACTCTGCTCATCAAGTTGTCATTTATTTTTGTTATATCATACCAATAATTATGAGCTACTCACATTTGTGTTATCAGCTGTGGCAGAGGCCAATAACAGGAGAGAGATTCAACAGCATTGGGAATGGCTGGAGACTAATGTTGTCAACACTTTAGGTAAGCCCCATATTTGCCTGTATGGATTTATTAAATCGTTGGATTTTGACAGATTTCAGATTTGGATATAAAGTCCGTTACAACCCTCACCTTTAATAACCCCAGAATGCCCCATGTTTCTAAGTGTGTTGTTCTTTTGTAAAACTAACTACAGTACCATTTTTAAAAAACGTTTTAAATTATCACGCTTCGAAGCTGGTTGTACATTTTTAAATTTAATTCCTCATATACATTCCTCAGTTACTTTTGAAAACAATGACGAAGTTATGGAGTTCATCAGATGCAAAATTGAGAGTTTGGTAGCCAATGCTGAGAAAGCTAAAGAAGGTTTGTAATTTTTAAAAGGTAACATTTTCTGGGAGGAAGTTATACTGACTTCTCCAGCATTATGTGACTTCCTGCATCTGCTCCAGTATTGAATTCTTGCTGAAGGCTGCTAGCTATAAATCACATCTTAATTGTATTTTACTTTATAGCTATGTGTGTATATGTATAAATGTACAGGGTGATTGAAGAGTTTTTTTTTTTAAACTCATTCCGCCCCGTTGCTACTAAATGCGACATTACCCATTCCGCCCTGATGCGACCGGCCCTTTTTTGTAAGCATCTAGCAATGGAACTCTCGTATCGAGGGATATCCGGCGAGAACAGGAAAAAACTATAGAGTTTCACTTGCGATTCGTTGAAAACCAAATGTTTTTATGTGGTTTCGTTCGGATTATATAGACATTTGGAGTCAGACCAGTGTGTTGAGGCCTTTTTTTATCAACAATCCAAGGCAGACACAAACGCGACTGGCCGTTTTAGTAAGCGTCTAGTAATGGAACTCTCATATCGAGCGATATCCGGCGAGAACAGGAAAAAACTAGAGAGTTTCACTTTCGATTCTTTGAAAACCAGATGTTTTTATGTGGTTTTGTTTGGATTATATAGACATTAGAAGTCAGACCAGTGTGTAGAGGCCTTTTTTATCAACAATCCACGGCAGAATGGCCTTTCAATTTATTCAGTCATTGATTGATAATGACAATCCCAACGATAACAACCAAGAGGACGAGTCTGATGTTGACTTAGATGATGAGGCAGTGGATTTATTTGATGATAACAAAAAACAGTGAAACTAGTGACAGCATTAATGAAACAGAAGCAGACCTGGAGTGGTCTGACACGCTGAACACTGTCATTGACAAAATGGGTGCATTAACTGAAATTCAAGGCGCCCTTCATAATCAGGACCCAAATAGCTCACCATTTGATTATTCTAGTCTCTTCTTTCCAGTTACAATAATCAAACTATTTGTGGAACAGACAAACAAATATGCTGAGCAGCGGCAGGAAACTGAAGGTGTGCAAGACTCGTTCTTGAAATCAGTTTTTTTTAATTTTTCTAAAAATAAATTACCATTAAAGTCATATAAATGTATACATTTCTTGAAACTTAGTTCATTTTCCTTTCTAGCATTTTTATTTCATTGAAATTGGTGAATATTTGCATGCTCAAATGTGCTTTCAAAGATTACATGTCATGTGGTAAACAGAGTTACGTCCCCTTGGTTAGGGTTGGGGAACAAAAATGTGCCAGACCTCCAGGGTGGAATGACTTAATTTGTTATTTCTTCAGTCCTATCCAACTAATTTATATGGAACAGATGTCAAAGTAAAGACAGTTAACTGCCAAATTTATTACCTGAAAAGCTTTGTGACATAACATTACAACGCAGCATGAGGTCCTGTTTGCTATACTCATGATTACATAGCAGGCAGCAATTTTAGCTTTCTTCTCACGTCAGTTTATTGGAGGGGTCGGTGTGGCTAAGAGTTATGGCATCCGCCTAAAATTCTAGAGGTACCAGGTGTGATTCCCAGAAAAGGGAAAATAATTTATGGAATTTTTTTTTCAGAACCAGTGGTCTTAATGATGTCATTACCCCCCCCACCCCCACCCCCCCTCCCCTCCCCTCCCCATATTTCCCTGGGTAGTGAGTTGCTCTGGGTAGTGAGATCGGATGCCTAGCCTTCTCAGATAAGGGTGAATAAATAGGAGGTCCTGCGTGCAAGTTGCGCACGTTAAAAATCCCACGGCAGTTGGAAATCATAAAGAGTAGGCCATAAGGCGCTGCCCTGGCAAAATTTAAAAAGTTAGAAACCTACCCACCACTAAAATATTTATAGAATGTGTGATTCCTATATACACACATTGGGATTCTCGCTGGTGCTATGGAGTTCATGCACTCTGCTGAGATCCTCCTTGTGTGATCTAATGGAGGAGTTCGGAGCACTGATGGAGTTGTCTGTTTGCAGTCAAGGTAGCCCTTAAAACCAAAACCAGACCAGTTTATTGGCCATTTTAGATTTAATTTTAAATTATGTTTCTGGAAAATAAAAACGTAAAAAAATGTGTTAAATGGCAGTTATTGGTCCTTGTTTTAATATTTGTTGTCTTGATATCCGGTAGATACAAGTGTGGATATACAAATTTAAAATTAGGAAGTGACTTGTCAGTCTGTATATGTGTGGATTTATGTGTGTATAAGTGTTTGCGGAGTGGATGAATGTGAATGTGCAATATACTTCTGTATGCATCATTGAAATATGGTCCTTAGAATGCTTAAATAATGAATTTTTTTTTTCCCTTCCATATTTGCTGTCGAATAGCAATAGCATACCTGTCTTTTCCTATAAAGAAACTGTCATGGGCTTTTTCTTGTCCCTGTACAAATTCTCCCTCAAGGGGTTGATGAAAGCCAGTCTGCTCTTCTCATGCACGTGACATGTTCTCTGTTTACTTGTGTTCTCTACATGGACACCCATCTGTTTGTCCAATATTTGGTTTGTTGAATAGATCAGTGGTTCTCTACATGGACACCCATCTGTTTGTTCAATATTTGGTTTGTTGAATAGATCAGTGGTTCTCAACGTGGGCCATATGGCCCACCAGAGGGCCATTCCATATTCTTAGGGGGCCACAGTAAGATGGTAAAGTACCTTTTTTCCAGCTAACAGCGACTATGAAGGGGGCCACAGAGGTAAATGAGGCTCAGAAAGGGGCTAAGAGCAAGAAAAGGTTGAGAACCCCTGGAATAGATGATATTTCAGTTTCCATCAGCTTAGTTCTCAGGAAATTACCGCACCATTTCATGACTTCATGATAAAGAGTAGTATACTTCTGTTTTATCGTACTCTGAATGTTTGTTTTGTTACTTTTCTTTTAGTTTATGTTTGAAGCTATGCTTTTATCTCTTCAAATATATCGTCCTGTCCTCAGCTTGTTATTTTGCTTCCTTCCTATTAGGTGAGTTTATCTGCTTTCTGCAGTGGATAGGGATCAAATTTACTTTCATGTTATTGAATGTGTAGTATGAAGTGTCAACAAGGGGCATCATTTTATTGTTTTTATAGTACCCTAAGATAGTTATGACTGAGAGTTCATAAGTCATTGGGCTTCTACATTTTCCCTGTTTTCAGCAATGGTTTTTTTTAGGCTGTTTTCAGTGCTTCTGCCTCTATTTTAAAGTTGTTTGAAAATTATTCAGAACCTATAGGTATATAGATACTTATCAGTTTCTGGTTTCATGCACAGTACACCCCTCCCCCCTCTACATTTATAGTGGCTGCTGTTAACGAGCCATCATTACATATATATGGGCCCCTCTGTGGCAGGGTATATATTTTCAGTGTGCTCCATCGTTTGACTTCTGAACAGGTTTTCATGTGTGGGTGTTAGTGGTAACGTTTTATGATCACTTCTAATATAATGTCGGTGAGTCCTGAGAATCTTGTCCTTCATGATGGTCATGTATTTGCAGCTTATCATCAGGGAAGGTCCCTTTGTCTGTGTGAGATCTGACATGATTGGAGTAAGCACTTTTGCCTTTTGTACAAGGTTGTTTCTTTGTAATCTGCTTTTGCCGGAACCTTTCAGTCATCATTCGGTGCAGATGGTTTGTGAGCCTGTTCAAGTGCAGTGCCTGCTGTAGAACTCTGTAGTTCAGTCTGTATATGGAATGTAGTTTTGTTATTATGTTTGCTTTGTTTATTGAAACGGACTTCATTACTGTAGGGAAGCATTTTAGTCATGTCATTAGTAAACTTTTCTCCCAGTGGTGATGGTATGTTGCCTGCAAGAATCAAAGTTAATCTGAGTAATGTCTTTACTTTTTTTCACCCTGTGTTTCCTTTAGGTGTTGTTTGCTTTTCACGTATAAATACATTGTTAAACAGTTGATGCTACTGTTAATGTCTGATTTCCAGATAGGTACTCAGAAAGTTGTTTTTTCTTACAAGAGGTAAGGTTAACAAAAATTTTGTTTTTGGTATGGCCATGGCAGAATAACTTATACTTTGTTATATTTGTATAGGTGAAGAGATCGAAGATCTCAGAACATCAGCTAAAAAGTTTCAAAAGTACTTCAACATGCCAAAGGAGGAGAAACTTGTCAATCGTAAGTGTACATGTTGTTGTTTGTAGTTAGCAAAATTCTGCCATAAAATTTATAGCGTGTTATTTGTCTTGTTTCTTAATTCATTAAAAAAATATTTATTCCTTTTTTCATTTCATTCATTCTTTCTTACCTATTGTGGAGGGAGGGGAAAGGAAGTGGGGAGAGGTATTTCTTTGTCTTGCATCTTCTTGTGTTTACACATTTAAGCTTTTTTCACTCTGAACTATGGGTAACCAATCTCAAGTCACTGTAAAACTTTAATACAGTGACCCCTAATGCAACAACCTTTTGCTATCTGTTTCTGTGACCCTACAAAACTCTGATTACTTTTTTTTTAAGGAATATGGAGGAAAATTCTCTTGCGGCTATAGCTTGAGACCAAGATCATTACTGAGCTCATTATATTTCTAGAGACATCCTCATACCATAATACTATCTTAGAGTCATATTCTATCTGCAATATTACCTTAGGTCTCAACTTTTTATGCCAAATTATCTAAGAGCTTTACTCTTTCTGTAATATTATCACTGGGCCATTCATTCATTTTAATTTTACGCACCATGGAATCGCCTGTACGTCTTGCTGGAAGCCTTCGGCAAAGCCCCTGTGCACTTATAGCAGTAGTTTCTGTAGTAATTTGTTTGACATGATGTGGGGGGGGGGGGGTTTACATCACAGCACCATACTCCTGTAATATTCATATTCTTCTTTTTCTTTTCTTTTTTTCGTTTTCTGGGCTCATAAAGGAGCATGGGACAAGTACAGCATTTGGTCCTTTTACAGAAAGACATGGCCAAAATATTTTGGGTACTTTTGCAGTGATGTTTTCTGTGGCAGTGTGTTTTACATGGTGCAATCACAGACCTCATAGTATTCACCTCATACCACATGCTCCAAGTAGCAGTGGTTCTATCTTTGTCTCCTCAGAAACCCCCTAGCAACCACAGTTTTAATTTTTTTCAACTATGCTGAAATAGAAAAATATTCTAAAGTTTAGATCAACGGTTTCCAAACATCTTCAGGCCATGCCACCTTGGTTCCATAAACTCATCCCAGTGATCTACTTTTTAAAAAGCATTCTTTAAAATAGTGGTTCACTCCTTAGCCTCCTAGTGCCCCCTTATGTAATCCCACTGCCCCCCAAGGGGGTTGATACTGTCCACTTTGGGAAATACTTTTATTTGTATTTTCTATGCAGGCTTTACCTTAAGATAAATAACTTGTTTGTTTACCTTCAGCTGTTATAAAAACAATTTAAATTTGAAAGTTTGCTTAACCAGACTTTAAAATAAGTGTACCCATCTTTCATGAACTGAAAGCCTTCTTCAGATGTCCTAAATTTTAATTCAGACATGCCCCAGAGTAGGTGAGCTAATGCTGGAATTACTTACTTAAAATAGCTGTCTTCTGTTCATCCGCAGAGGTTCATGAGAATGGAACCATAGACATCATTTTCAGTTTTGTTTGCTTCCAAGGAAGTCATGCATGATTTTTGGTTTTTCAATTAATAAAAATATGAATATATCATACTGAATGAAGAAAAGAAAAAGAAGACAGCAAAAAGATTTTGACATGATACAAGACAATACATAATTCATGATTTATTCAAATCAAAAGTCAGAACTACTGAATCCATTTCAGGTTACTCCTGCAGCTACTGGAAAGGCAATCTTCCCCGTCAAGGCTGGATGTACCTGAGTGTCAATCATCTTTGCTTCTATTCAATCCTTATGGGTAAAGAAGCTAAACTGATTCTTCGATGGTCCGACATAACTGTGAGATTTTCATATTTCTTTATGTTTATTCATACTGAGCAACTGATGTAAGCATATGTGCTTAGGGAGAAAATTGAAAAGTCCTTAAAATGGTTACATTGGGACAAACATCAGTTTTGAGATTACTATATTTTATGAAAATTTAGCTTCTCTACTATCATTTGGTATGCATTTCAATTTTTGAAAATGACCATAGCTGCACTTAATGCATCTAAAAGTGTGACCTATTTAGACACTTTGTTGAAACTTGAAAATGAACTTATTTGCATTTTCTAAATTAACTAATTTTTAGTGCTGTACCTTGTATGTGATGTGGCCATAAATTTCATCATCATCATTCCTTTTCGTTCCATGTGGAACATAGGGCAGAAACAGTTGCTCTCCATCGATTTCTATTCTGGGCTGTCTTTTTCAGCTGTGCCCAAGTCATTTCAATTTCCCTAGCCTCCTCTTCAACAGTTCTTCTCCAAGTTCTCTTTGGCCTCCCCACTCTTCTTTTCCCCTGTGGGTTCCAGTCAAGGGCAATTCTGGCTATGCTTGATTTTTCTCTTCTGAGTGTATGTCCTATCCATCCCCACCTTCTTACCTTAATTTCTGTTTGTATTGGCTGTTGCCCACATCTTTTCCTTAGCTCTATATTTGTTATTATATCTGGCTATCTTATACGGAGGATCCGTCGGAGACATCTATTTACAAATGTCTGTAGCTTGGAGGTGATACTCTTTGAGACATGCCATGTCTCTGAGCATACAGCAAGACTGACTTCACATTTGAGCCAAAGATTCCAATTTTGTTCTCTCTGGATATAGCTGAGGAGTTCCATATTGGTCGAAGGGCATTAAAAGCGCATCTGGCTTTATTTATCTTTGAGCAGATGTCACCAGCTGTTCCCCTTCCCTTGTCAATGTTACTCCCCAGATATGTAAAGCTTTCTACTTCTTCAATGACCCGACCATTGATCCCCATCAAGTCCATCTGCCCATTATCCATTCTTATTTCCTTTGTTTTATTTACACTTATGTGTAATCCCATCCCCGCTGCTCTGCCACTAATCCATTTGTTCTCTCCTGCATATCCTGCTGTCCATGTGACAGAAGGCACAAATCATCTGCAAAGTCTAGATCTTTCAGTTGTTTGTTAAATGTCCACTGTATTCCAGTTTTCTCTCCCTCTGTTGTCTGTCTCATAACCCAGTCAATGAAAATGAGAAAAATTGTTGGTGATAGCAGACATCCCTGTCTAACCCCACTGTGTACTATGAAGAGCTCTGATAGTTTTCCTCTGTGTACTACTTTGCATGAGGCCTCCTGGTAGAAATCTTGGATGATTTTAATGAATTTCTCTTGGATTCCATAATGTCTCAGGATTTTCCATATCACAGTACGGTCTATACTGTCAAAAGCTTTTTTGAAGTCCACAAAATTTATATACAAGGGGGTCTGCCACTCATTTGATTGTTCTATGATGATTCTGAGTGTTGCTATCTGGTCTGTGCATGATCTTCCTGCACAAAATCCTGCCTGTTCCTCTCTGAGTTTGTCATCCACCACCTTCTTAATACTGTCAAACTAAACTCTTGTCAAAATTGTTGCTGCCACTGCTAGTAGTGTTATACCCCTCCTATTGCTGCATACAGTCAAGTTTCCTTTCTTTAGCAGCTTGATAATGTGGCCTTCCTTCCAGCTCTTTGGGATGGCCTCTTTTTCCCAGATTTTCTTGAAGGCCATAAGTTTAGAAAGAGGAAAATTGAAATAAATAATTTTTTGAAGATTTACAGTGTAAACTAAAAAGCAAATATCCATGATTAATGAAATCGTTTAGTCATTGTTATAAGCACCCAAGGCATATATGTAAAACACATTGACTGATTGATTGGTGAGAAATGCTGGTTCATTAAATAATCAAAGCATCCTCATAATCATCATCAGCTGCCATCTGCACAACGAAGGTCGGCTGTAATGGATCTGCAACATCTTCTGTCTCTAGTCTTGATGGTGCACTCTGATAAACTGTTTCCTGTCCATCTCTTGATGTTATCTTTCCACTTATAGTATTGTCTTCCTCTTGCACATTAGCCTTCAACTCTCCCTTCTATAATGGTCTTCTGCAAGGTGTTATGTCTTTTTATGTGGCCAAAATATTTTACTGCCTAATTTTTATCTCATTCATTAGTTCTCTTTTCATACTTAGGTTTTCTAGGACCTTATTTGTTTTCTTCTCTTTCCATGAGATGTGCCCCATCTAGGCATTCTGTAAGGCGATATATCTGTCTGCTTCGCAGATGAAGTACACAATAGTTATATATTTCTTATCAACTTTATTTACAGCTATTTTTAACACATTTCTGGCATTTTTTAAAACTCGATTTTTCAGAGATTGGAGCAAGACAATAACATGTTCTTGCTTCCAGACAGCATTAAAGTATCCACAAGAGATGGAAGTGTGAGTACCTTTATTGTACTTTAGTAACCATGGTTTTTGCCCTTTTGACCTTTGTCTCAGTGAAAACCCTTACAGTTTATGAGTCATTCATACCCATCACATCACATGATAAATCCATTATAAGAAAAATATAGTCCTGGGTAGTTCCCAGATGAGACAAAGAAAAAATATGACTTCTGCTCCCTAAGGCATTGTATGAAGCAACTAACATGAAGTTGTGCATGTGTGGCAACCACAGTGTGTCAAACAAATTACTACAGAAACTACCACTGCAAGATCATGTGAATCATATGCAGGCTTTCTGTATAGAGACCAGCTGCATCTGTGGCTGCAGACTCATAAGGAGTTAACGGAAAAATAGGGATGACTATATGACACTCAGACACAGAAACTTGCATTTTGCAAGATAACACTGAGAAGAGTATCAAGACAGGTTGCTGCAAGAAGAGGAAATCTAAACACAGGGCAAATTCAGATAACCCCAACAGAAGTTTAAAGTTTATTTTTGTGAGGTAGCACAAACAAAGGAAACCTCCGGAATAAAGTACAAGTGGCTAACTCAAATAACCCTAAAAGAAGTTTAAAGTTTCACATCGTGAGGTAGCACAAACAAAGGAAACCTCCGCAATAAAGTACACGTGGCTAACTTAAATAGCCCTAACAGAAATTTAAAGTTAAAAAAAGTGAGGGCAGAAATAATGGTTATGTCAAGGACAAAAGTTATACCAAACTGTAAAATATTTGTTAATGGGGAAAGCTATTAAAGCAAGTGAAACAATTTATCTATCTTGAAGACATGACAAGAGAAATAGAAGCACAAATACCAAACAAACAAAAAAGAAAGTAAGAAGTGAACCTGTCAATGTGCTCCATTTATCAGGCATGTGGACATCATTGTGGCAACAAAGAGCAAATATCAGTAGCATATTCACACCAACTTTATGCTGTGAAAATTACACGTGGACACTCAATGACAGCCTCTTATAGTTCCTGGGGGGTCTCTGAGAGACAAAAAAAAAAGTATAAGCCTACTGTTCCGTCAGGTATGTTCTAAGAAGCAACTAACATGGGGCTGCTCCTGAAGCTGGCACCTCATCATGTCAAACAAATTGCTACAGAAACAATCACTACAAGAGTACATGAATGCTTTGGTGAAGGGCCTCCTGCAAAAGGGTCCAGCAGCAGTGGTAGTACCATACTCCATAAAGTGTGAAAGGAGAAATAATAATGATGACTTAAGTGACACTCAGACACTTGCAGTTTACAAGATAAGCTGAGGAGAGTATCAACACATTTTTACTCTTAACACATTAACTACCGAATTGAAAAACACACTGTGGCCGAATTAAATTTTTTTCCCATTTTCATCCTGTAGGTGTTTGCACAAAGTAAGCTGTAGTTTTCGTAATTGTTTACAGATTTTTATGAATTACATGTCATTTTAAAGATAAATGAATGTACTATTACAATAAACACCAGTTGTAACTCTAATAGACGTTGTTGCTATTTAATGGCCCTCCGATGGCCGAGAACTTGCAATATTTTCACAATTATAACTGCTTGCACCCCATCTCTATCAAAATCAGAATTTCAATCAATGTGCACACCGTTTTCACTTTTGTCCTCGTCGCTAGATCTATCAGTCAATTGTTAAAACACGTTTCTATCCCATTCAGCCGTTAGACGAGATGTACACGCATTTTTTTGTAGTCCTATCACTAGTTGCCATGGTAAACAGTTTTACACGATTTGGTAACTAACCCAAAACGCTAAAAAATATGAACATAATATCAATTTTCCAGTGTTCTACAACAACCATGCTTTGGGAATTTGTTTTCCGGTGGCAACTTAAAATCTCGAACCAGATCAGAGAGTGTTTCAGTACATTTCTCATTCGTTTTATTACTAAAATTAGATTGGCGCTCTTAGCGGCTTGCGGTCCAAATGTGATTATTTTGTGAGCCGCTGACAGCAGCTTGCGGTAGTTAATGTGTTAAGAAGAAAATGTCTGACCCTGGTGATTCTAGGAATATACAGGCAACATGGAATAAATTGGTCACTTTGTCAGACTGTAAATAGCCTAACCAGCCCCATCGTATACCTTATGTTCTCTAGAATCAGTATATAGGGTTTGATGAAGATCATGGGGGAAAATGGATCAGTGGAATGGCTGAAGTATAAACAAGAAATGGATTGGATGATCAACAAGCGATTCAAACAGCATAGGAGTAGCATTGACTCTACACACGAGACATGATGGCAAAAGTGAACTTTTTTTTTTTTTAAATTATTGATATAGTGTGCATAAAATCATCAATTGTCAGAGTGGTTAGAACACTTGCTTCTCATTGCAAAGCTATCAGGTTCAAAGCCTGATAGCATCATGCTCCAGTCTACTAAGCTGTAAATCAGTACCTGACTCTGCCCTCGAGTTCTCCTTCTTCAAGTACCATGCCTGTTGGCGTAGATGCTCATGTCTCTCAACAACTTCCTGTCTCCAATACTGTTTATCAGTTCTGTTGTTAACTTCTTTTCATGCCATGATGTCAGACTGTCCAGTTTCTTCTCTCTTTATCATCCTGTAACTCTTTTTTCCTTCAGTCTTTCCTGTTGTCACGATATATTCAATTTTTCTTACTTCTCATAACATGCTTCTTGAGTTTGTAAAGGCAGTGAGGAAGGAACTGGTCACCCCCACCTCGTAAAAATGAGACCTGTTTATAGTGAAGTCTCTAACACATACAGCCTTATACTTGTACATGACAATAACAAATTATAATACAGGTCTATATCTTTATATCTGAAATCCTCAGGGACATCTATGTTTCAGAAACTAGATTTTTTTCAATTTTCAGATGTTTTCCAAATTGTGTTTTAAAAGTAGCCATAATTGCCAAAATCTCCCTAAAAACATTTGAAAAATAGCCCAAAGTCGCCTAAAATTGTCAGAAATTGTCCAAATTGTGATCAAATAGTAGCCCAAAGAAACTTTTGATTCTCAGATTATTTAATTTTTCGAATGTTTGAGTAAAAGGATATAGACCTGTATAGCTAGCATTTTTCTGAATCATGAACCACCCTATTTCTGTTGGCTTTCACCCTGCAGCATTACTTCTCCATGCTGCTGCACAGCAATGAAACCTTCAGCATTATGGAGCAGCTGGCCAACATGGCAATGAAGCAGTAAGTGAATTGTGTTCGTGGCAAATGCCAGGCTTATTCTGAAGACATCTCATCATCATCATTTTCCATAGCGCTCCTGAAGGAGCACGGAGCCACCACTGTAGATGATCCCCTTGCAGGAAGCAGAAAGCATGCTCCAAGCTCTCATGGTGGCGCTGTCCCAGTATCATGAATGGTTGTGGCACGTGTGAGGTGGTGCATGTCATATTTGGTTGTGACAGCTATTAGTGATTCTACTTCATGGATGACTGTGACAGCTATCAGTAATGCTATATCATAGGTGGCTGTGTCATGTTAGTGGTGATGTGTCTTGGATGACTGTTAACAGCTACTGTGACATCTGTTAGTGATTCTACTTCATGGGTGACCGTGATGGCTATCAGTAGTGCTATATCATAGGTGACTGTGACATGTTAGTGATGCTGTGTCAAGAATGACTGTTAAACAGCTATAAGTAGTGCTATATCATAGATGGCTGTGACATCTGTTAATGATGCTCTGACATTGTTGACTGTGACAGCTATCAGTAGTGATGTGTCATGGACAACTATGACTGGTGCCAGTATTGGTATGTCATAGATGATTGTGACTTATTTTAGTGGTGCTGTATCAGATGACTGTGACATCTGTTACTGGTACAGTGTCACAGATGACTTACATATGTTTGTGGTGCTATGTCATGGATGATTGTGATTGTTATTAGTAGTGCTGTGTTACAGATGACTGTGACGTCTTCAAGTGAGGCTATGTCATGGATGACTTTAACAGCTATCAGTAGTACTTTGTCATGAATTACTGTGACATCTGTAAGTGGTGCTATGTCATAAGTGACTATGATAGCTATCAGTCGTGCTTTGTCATGAATGATTGTGACAGCTGTTAGTGGTGCTTCATCATGAATGACTGTAACAGCTATCATTAGTTCTATATCATAGATAACTCACAGCTATCAGTGATGCTTTGTCATAAATGACTGTAACAGTTGTCAGTAGTGCTATATGATAGGTAACTCACTGTTATCAGTGGTGCTTCATCATGAATGAATGTAACAGCTTTCAGTAGTGCTATATCATAGGTAACTCACAGCTATCAGTGTTGCTTCATCATGAATGAATGTAACAGCTACCAGTAGTGCTATATCATAGGTAACTCACAGCTATCAGTGATGCTTTGTCATGAATGAATGTAACAGCTACCAGTATTGCTATATCATAGGTAATTGTCACAGCTGTCAGTGATACTACTTCATGAATGACTGACAGCTATAAGTAGTGCAATATCATAGATAACTCTGGCTATTGGGGATTCTACTACATGAGTGACTGTGACAGCTGTCATTAGAGCTGAGTCATGGGTGATTGGCAGCTAGTAGGATTTATCATACCTTCTCTTCTGTCCTCATATCTGTGATATTTATTTATTTATACATTCAATTTTACCTGTAACTAGAATTAAAATTAAAAAGAAAACTACTTTCCAAAATTTTTTTCCCAGGCTGATGCAAGAACCAGGTTTTCAAGAAGACAAATCATTGATAGCTAAACTGAAATCAACAAAGTAAGTGCCTAATGGAGATATAAGTCTTTGAATTATTGTTTTTGCTGCACTGTAGTTGAAGTAACAAGAAGAGACATGGTCTGGAACCAAACGAATGTGTTGCTTCTAAAAGTACTTTTCTTCTTCTTCTTCTTCTTCGTTCGCCCTGAAAAGGACGGTGGTTGCGTTGTGTCTGTTTACAACGTAGCTGTGATATCTGCACCTTTCGGTCGACACATCCGACTTCTGCACGGCATTTTTTAGGACCGGGTTTGCCTTCCCATTGCGATCCGTGCTCGCTCAGCCAGACTGCATTGCTGCAGGCTGTTTCCAGGACCACCACATGGAGGTGGAGCACGGTCTTGACCAGCTCTGGTTCGCTGGTCCTGACGCAGGCAGTCAAGCTATGAGTCGCTGACTGCGGTCTCTATTGCTGCGTCTTAAAAAGTACTTTTAGTTTCCAATGTAAGAGCATGATAAATTCCAAACTTATTTATAATTTCTCATAGGTCATTGTTAGCAGTTGCATGTTCTTGCTCTTTAAGAATGCCTTAAGTTGTTAGCAGCATTAGTGAAAAACAAATGTGTTTTTAAATTTAAATTAAAAGCTATGGTAGGGTGTTTATATATATATATTATGCCTGACTTTCGTCGCTTTGAGTTTCGTTGCTTCGCTCTTTCGTTGGTTTTCAATTATAACCACGTTTCCAAATTTCGCTGCTCGCTTCACTCTTTCGTCACAACCACGCGTCATCTTGTTTCTTTCATCCTTCAGTCTTTGAATAGAAATCGTTCGGCGCGCACTGTTTTTTTAAATTGTCCGCATTGAATAACAAATATTTGATTAAACATGTTAATATTACTTATTTTTGTGATTAAAATAACCAAACTATTCATACTATACTATTTTTGTGATTATACTGCAAACAGTTCATAGTTATTTTTGTGATAACAGTATAATGGCAGTGTTCATATCGTGATTATAAGACACACGTACAATATTCGTTCTGTACTTTTTTGTGTTTAGGCCCTATACTACTTATTTTTGTGCTTTAATTATATTCATAATGGGTCCTAAGTGTAGTGACAAAGTTAAGAAAACCCATAAGTAGAGGATGCAATTACATACTGGGAAAGGGTGGATACGAATTTCGACAGAAGTTCAAAAGTAAATAGTGGGCTAGAACACCAAACAGCCTGTTACAGAGAACTATAGGGAAAGGAAGAAGGTTAATTTCCTAATACTCGTGGCTGAACGCTCAGAAGTGAATATGTGAATAATATTTGTAGTTTCGTACCATTTAGAGTTAGGATTAGGGTTAGGATTATCCCTAATACTAACCTTAACCCTAACTCTAAATGGTACGAAATTTACACATTATACACATATTCACTGCTGAGCGTTCAGCCATGAGTTTTAGCGGAAGAAGACATCAATGAGGCAAACGTCTTTGCTCTCCTTTTTCAAGACGCAACCGCCACAACCAACCAGTCACTATCCCTCTAACCCTTCAGATTCCGAGCCATTAACATCAGCCCCAGCCCCTGTTAGATCTCCTTCAAAGTCCCCTTCTCCTAAAAGAATTAGATTGAGTTCCTCCAGTTCTGAAGTTGAGCCTCCTCAATTTTCTCCATCTGATTTTCTAAGTCTAGAATCCCCCTAAATCACCAACATTCAAAACTGTACATTCTGAATGATTTTAAGGTAAGATGTCATTGACGTATTTGTTATTTATTACTGTATTTTCTTTATTCTTATGTTTATTTCTGTTTATTTAGGTGTTGCACGCATTTGCAAGTGTTACATAGTTAGTTATTTACGTTTTTTGGTGGCCCTAGTGCATTTGCAAGCTAAATAAAGGCTATGCTTCAACTTTCGTCGATTTTCGACTTTCGTCAGTGCTCTGGTCCCTAACCCATCAAAAGAGTGAGGTATGCCTGTATATATATATATATATATATATATTTAACCTTTACTTGTTATTGTTGTAGAAAGAAAAGGAAGATGTCTATACTGAAGAAGGACCTTGATACAAAAGCACGCAATGAAAGATTCAGGTAAGAAAGTTGCACATACTCAATCAATGCATTAGACAAGAGTTATTTGCATTTGATACTTCACATGGTTTTAAAAAAAATGTCTCCTTTATATAAGATGTCTGCAGACACATGGGACTTTAAATTTGATTTAAAGTCTTGTGTGTGTGTTTTTTTTTTTTAAGTTTTCATAAAGTGTCTACACCTCACGGTAGAAGGGGAACGACTAAGTAAGTAAGTAATAAAGTGTGCAGTAAAGCTAATTCACTGTAAGAAATATTATGTGACCCATTTTATTCTTGTATTTGCTTTGAAAAAATCCTGAACCCTGCCCAGTTCAGTTTGAAAGTAGAGTGAACTTTAGGTTATATAATATCTGTTAAAGCAACAGGATATATTAGATGTAATGTGGAGTTAAACATAATAGCCTCATGAATTTATGATATGAGTAGTTATTACATTTTTCATACAAAGAATCTATGGACGCAAAGGATGCTTAAAAATCATGAAAACTGATAAGCTGTGAAAAGAAACTGCTGAAAAAAAATGATGAAAACTGGACCATTTGAACTTCTTGAGAGACCACACTGCTGCCTTGTAGGTAGGTTGGGGACAGTCAAAGGGCAAGGAAGGCAGCTCAACATAAATTTGAAATTGGATGCAAATTGTCCTAATGAAACAGTGAGTATGCCGCTTGATGATGATGTCATTAAAATGTTAACAAAATGTCACTAACTCCATAGAGAGAGTTCCGCTGGGCTACACAGAGGCAAAGTGACAAAACACTCAGCATTCTGCAGTGACATCTGCTTCAAAGTTGCCCAACATATGCGGAATATGGAAAGCGCATATGGCCAACACCAGTACCATTCGTGGAAAAGCCATACTGAGATTCAAATAGCCTCAAGGTGACTACTGCTTTCTTTGAAAACATTCAAGTAGACATCTGAGAGTGTACGAAGAAGAGAAAGAAGAAGAAGAACATCTTAGCCACTGCAAGAATACATAAATTGCTTTAGGTGATGGCAGAATATAGTGGTTGTGCAAAAAAAAAAAAAAAAGGAACAAGAAGAAGAATCAGACACAGAAGACTGGCAACATTGTTCATAAAAGAGACCTACGGCAAAACAAGTAGATCAAAGAGTGATAGAATTAATGGTCTGACAATACCAGAAAATGCAAAAGGGTAATTAATGAGTACTGCTGTAGGATGGTGTAATAAAAAATAAATTGAAGAAAAATTTTAGATTCCAGAAAAATTGTCCAAGAAAACTATATTAATATTTCATGGACATCTTCCACAGACTATATATATATATCTTGGCAGCAGTATAAACAGAATTGGAAGGGCAGACGGTGGTATCAAAATAACAATACAAATGGCAAGAAGAGCTTTCATTGCATTGGGAAATATATGGGAATCAGAAGAAACCAAGTCCAGCACAAAAATAAGAATGTTTAACTCAAATGTCAAGTCAGTCTGTCATTTGGCTTGTTTAACATGGGAATAGTAAAAACAACAACCAAAAAGTTACAGACTTTCATAAATGGGTGCTTGCGTAGAATAGAAGGATTGAAATTGGATAACAAGGTCACCAATGTGGAACTTAAGACAAGAACCAGACAAGTGCCAGCGGAACAAGAGATGAGAAGCAGACTTTGGAGGTGGATAGGAAGCGCATTGAGAAAACCTGTTGATAGCACTACAAGACAGTTCTTTTTCTGGAATCTCCAGGGTAAGAGAGGTAGAGGTAGATAGAGAAACACACGGAGCAAAGAACTTGAAACAGAAATTAAAATGATCAGGACGACATGGAATGACCTTCAACTGATGGCTCATGACAGGTGGACTTGGTGTACATTTGTTGAAGGTCTATGCTCCTTGGGGAGCTGAAAGATAATGGTGATGATGATGATGCTCTTCTACAGACTAGCATTCCAGCTGCCAGCAACAGAGAAACTTGATAGAGATGAGGAGTGCACGCTGTGGACACCTTATAACAAGCAACATGTCTGGGGCAGACTGTACCTCTCAAACAACTTTGTGTGTTTTGCCAGCAGGGTGAGTGCTTGTGAGATGCTACTGTTGTTGTTGCATTATCTTTCTCTGCATCATTTCTTGCAAATTAGCATGGTTGCATAGTTATGACATGTTGCAAATTTATATGTACTGTGTTAAAAACTACTGACCTACCAGTAGTTATGACATACATGACTTGCAACAACCCGTATTTTAAATGGTCACCCCATTAACCTTATTATTTTATTCTCGAGTTCCAACATTTGGTCATAGTGTCTAATGACGACCACTCCACCTACTGTATGATAACAATGGCTGGCTGCACTGACATAAGGCAGCCATATTTGCTATTTTTGGGTCTCAATGTTTGCAGCCATATTTGCTATTATTGGGTCTCAGTGTTTGAGTGTCTGTATTCCAGATGTTATGTACAGCAGTCCCCAGCTTCTTCTTCTTTTTTGATCCTTAGCCGCCGACCGTCAAAGCAGTCAGTGGCCATTACGCCTGGTGGCGTCTTGTAGGGCAACAACAAATTGATTCCACTTTGCTTGGTCGGTGGCCATCCTTCGTACAGTGCCCCAACTCTGGTTCATTCTTTGCATCTCAGCCTCCACAGTCCTCCGCCAAGTTGTTTTTGGTTGGCCTCTCTTTCGTTTTCCTTCAGGGGTCCATAGCATAGCTGTTCTTGTGATGGCATCAGGGTCTCTTCTGAGGACATGGCCAACCCAGCTTCAGCGTCTGCCAGCTATGATGGTGTGCATGTCCTCTTGCTTGCTCTGAGTAAGCAGATCTTGGTTGGTGATGGTATTCGGCCAAAAACTCCCCAGCTTAGCATTGTTAATTTATTCTTGAAAAATCGAGCGCTAACTAAAAAAGCAGTAAATGAAAATTGATTTCCCATAAGAATTAATAGAAATCAAGTTAATTCGTTACCGAGATCCATAAAGCTGTATTAATTTAAGTAAATGGTGTTAAAAAAACAAACACTACAAAATTAACAACATTTATTAACTACCTATAATTGCAAGAAATATTGAACACAAGGGAAATATTATGTATGTACTGTACTTATATTTATATATATATATGTATGGCATAAAATAGAAATAACGTTATATCGAAAAAGAGCTAATCAAACAGTGTCAGACCAGGAGATTGCTGTAAAATCAAAACTAAGAGTGAAAGCAGATGAAACACTATTAGAAGGATGATGCTGATGAAGAATCTTCCAAGATAATGTGGGCTAATTAAAGGAATACATGATTGTATTCATTACTGTACAGTATTAACTACAATATTCATGATTAATTAACCTCACTGTATTTAATTTTATAATTACTGTACTGTGTTTATATAATACTAATTATTCTATATTATATTATTTTAACATGAGTCATGTGTAGAATGAAAAAATATGGCACAGCCCTGTAATGTAGCATTCATGCATTTTTATTTTATGTACTCTTATAAAGTTCATTTATTACAGTATGTAGGAATTTTCTACTTGTGCCAAAGTTGACAAATGAGGCCCTTGGAATGGAACCCCCTCATAAGTCAAGGAGCACTTGTAGTGTGAAAAAAAATGTGAAGCAGTTACTTAGACAAGTAATTTATCAGACTTGAAAGAAAACAATTCTCTTAGACAAGTAATTTATCAGACTTGAAAGAAAACAATTCTCTTAGACAAGGCTTGGAAGAAATCAATTTACTTGGAAGAAAACAATTCTCTTAGACAAGTAATTTATCAGACTTGGAAGAAAACAATTTTCTTGGACAAAAGAAAAATTGCAGATGTGTGAAAAAGATTTGACCTGATAACTTAGCACACAGGAGAAAGCAACTTATTTAGACAAAAGAAAATGAAGAAAAGCATAAAATGGTAAAAGAAAAACTTTTTCTCTGTCAGTGGAAATGGGTTTATCAATCACCAGACTAGAACTCTGAAAGACATGTAGGAAATTCTGTGACAGGCTATTTTTAAACAGCTATAAACCTTACACCTGACATGTTTAAAGTTTCCAAAACTTTCTTTAAATTAGAAAAAAAAAACTATAAAAAAATTGTAATCCCCAAAAATCCAGTTAATTTTGTAAAACTTCCCAAACTCTACACTTTACTTTTAAGGTCCTAAATTCTATATACTGTAAATGAACTTTTGACCTTCCTGATCCCCTAAATCCCCACAGCTAATTTATTTTAAATTCATCAAAGTACAAAGTTAAAAAAAATTCTTTTGTGACTAAAATAGTAGTTTTTTTTTTTTTTTTTGCTTGTACAATTGATGCACCTCTAGCTACAAAATATGGGACGTTTTGGTTGGTGGTTTGCGAATATGATGATGAGACATAGGGTCAGCAAACTCAGTTCTAAGTGAAAGATCTGATCTAGTTGTTGACAGCACGACTTTTGACTAATTGACATTGATTTTGATTGTTTGATCTTTCAGGTAAGGGATATTGTCACACTAATCATTCCCTTGAAAGATATTTCTGTAGTGGAGAAAGTGGACAACTCTGTGTCTGGAAACCTCATAAACAAAGCCATTCTAATCACCACAAAGAACAAGGTATGATACCAGTGTGTCTGAAGCACAGCAGCTGAGTTTTCTATGTACAGTTGTTGTGCTTAAAACTGTGGATGCACACAAGATAGAAATACGCTGTAAACAACATATAAAAACATAATTTATTAAGTTTTAACACAATAGAGTGTGCAAGAGAGACATGAGGGCACTGGACATAAATTCAGCAACCTGGGAGGAAGAGGCTGTCAATCGCATCATGTGGCGATGCTCTCTACGGTGCCACCTTAGATTGGGCGAAAAGAAGCTCTCACAGCAAGCAGAAAAGAGAAAACGTCGATAGGAAAGCATGGACAAAAAGCAGCTGAGGGCTGGCACCTCAGGGGCACATTACCATAGTCATCTATGACTGAAGGGGCTATTATAACACAATACAGTTAAAATCTTTAGTCTTCAACATAACCGCTTTTTGTCATGACATATTCAGTTCAGTTTTCCAACACATTCATTCATTCATAACCCTCCACTCCCAAAGGAGCATAGGCCTTCAACAAACACATGCCAAGTCCTCTTGTCACGTGCCATCATCTCAAGTTCTTTCCACGTTCTCATCATTTTCACCTCTGTTTCCAGCTCTCTTCTCCATGTGCTTCTTGGTCTACCTCTACCTCTCTTGCCCTGGGGGTTCCAGAACAAGGACTGCCTTGTAATGCTATCAACAGGTTTCCTCAGTGTGTGTCCTATCCATCGCCATCTCTTGTTCCACTGGCACTTGTCTGGTTCTTGTCATCAGTTCCACGATGGTAACCTTGTCATACCATTTTAATCCCTCTATTCTGCACAAGCACCCATTTATGAAAGTCTTTCCAACACATAGTTAACCTTTTATTTTATTGTCACTGCTTCAATCAGTTACAGGATCTGAACAAACAAATTTAACACAAAACAGATAAATAACATATAAAAAAATGTATTAATCATGCTTTTATACGCTTCTTACGTTGTGTTTCTCTTTTGTGTACATCCAAAGTTATTACAGTTTAAAGTGGTATAAGGACTTTATGGACAACCTGTGGTTTCTGTGTATCTTTAATTTTTTGTGTGTGGTTAGCCCTGTGTAGTTCCAGGGGATCTCTGAGGATGCAAAGAAAGAATATGGCTTCTCCCCCTCGGGCAGACTAATAAGTGATTGTGTGCATGGGACTGGTAACCTCATCATATAAAATAAATCATTACAGAAACAACTGCCGCAAGAGTACATGATGTGAGCTTTGTCTGCGAGGGTACTAGTTGTAGTGGTGACCCCATGCTCCTTAGGTAGTGATAAAGGAAATGAAGCTGAAGCTCTCTAATTTACATTTTTTCTGTTTTATATATAGTTGATGGTCTCTGTTTTTATATAAGCTTTGTGGTAATATAGCAATGATTGTCGCCAAATATTCCGCACTGAATATTTACTTGGAGTTATTTACCTTTAGCAGTGTTCGCGCATTAGCTGAATGTTCTGTGCTGGAGCGTTTTAACTTAATTGGATACGCCGATTGAGCACATGATTCCGAGCCAGCTGCATCAGAATAGGTGTCCATCGCCGGTCGAGGTCATTTGTACATCAAATGGTCATGATACCCAAGACGAACAGACATGTGACAACAACATTACTATTCACGACATATTACTTGACCCGATGTGTAAAACACTGTTAATCTGCGAGACACTGCTAAAGCACGAAACACTGCTGAAGGGAAATAACTCTAAAATACCCATATTCTGTGCGAAGAGTTCGGCAACAATCATTGCGATATTACCAGCTTTGTTTTCTGTGTTATTTTTATGTCACAATGTTATTTGACTTCCTGTTTACTTCATGTGCCTTCTCTCTCTTTTCTCTCTCTGATTCTGTCTCAGTTTTTTTCATTTCCCATCTCCTATCTGTATGACTGTGTTGTAAAAAATGTGTATATTTCCCATGTGCACCTTCTGTGTTTGTCTGGTATTTCATTTTTTTTTTTTTACATCATCTTCCTGTGTTTATATTCAGGATGTTTAATTCCTCTAGAAAAAGTACTTGTAGTTTTATAATATTTTGTTTGTTGTGTTCTCTTATTTTCATTGACTTATCAGTGTATTATTTGTTGTTTTCTGTTGTCAGGAAAAAACTGAGTATTATTTTCTTCATTTTTTATTTCATTTTAATGAAATTTCTTTGTAGCCTTTTATTTTTTTCAGCTAAATTAATTTTGTCCATTTGTCTTGATTCTTCCTGTTTAGATGAACTTCACATTTTCTGAGTTTCGTGATCGCAATTTCATACTGGAGAAGCTATCATACTTTGTATCCAAACAGCCAATCATACACAGGTAATGTTAGACCAGGGGTTTTCAACCTTTTTTTTGCTCATGGTCCCCTTCTGAGCCTCATTTACCTCTGTGACCCCCCCCCCCCCCTTAAAGTTGCTGTTAGCTGAAAAAAAGGTACTTCACCATCTTACTGCGACCCCCTAGAAATATGGCATGGCCCGGGGGTGGAGATATGGCCCACATTGAGAACCACTGTGTTAGAGGACTAACTAAATTATTGACATTAATGAATGCAATGGAATTCCAGAAGTCTATAAACTGATACTCCATAAATCTTTTTACCTTGGTGCTGTGACAAACATACCATATATACTCGAGTATAGGTCGATCCGACTACAAGTCAGCACCTAGACTTTAGGACTTAACAAGCTTCCAAAAGGAATGACCCGATTATAAGTCAAATGAGTTTTTCATGGAATTCTAATCCCCACATTGCATTGGAATTTCTGTGGCTTTCTGCAAATTCTATCACTTTCAGCTTAACCCTTTCCAGTTTAAAATGCCAGAATTCATACACTCGGATAGTCTAATGTCTTGCCCAAAACAGCCAAAATTGTCCACTGAATACTGTGTTGGTCATTGCCAAGTAGCAATGAGATTTTGGTATTTAGCAAGACCTGAGTTATAAATATATTTTTGGTACATGTAAAGCTTCGGTTTTTTGAAATTTTTTTATCATTTTTCGTGATGTTTTTAAAGCCATGGCTTTCTGGGCAGTCGAATAGATCTAAATGTTGCATCTTATGATTACTTCAGTTATTTCACAAGTAAAAAATTTTACCAAATATGCTCAGTACAAACAAGAAAAAACCTTGGGGCAAAATTATTTTTTACTAAATGCTGGTGTTTTTACAACAAATAACACTGGACAAAAAATTTTGACTTTTTGTGTGTATCTGAGATTAAACCAAGTTAACTTTATGTTGTTTGGGCTGCTGAATACGAAAATGGCCATTAAAACACCAGATTAGCTCTAGTTTTTTAAATATCTATAAAACAAATTTTACACATGTGCTTATACATACCATATGATAATAATGCTCATAGCGGAAATGATTCACAGCGACGCCTTTTTGCCTGTCGCTTGTAATGAGTTTCTAAAGCATCTCTCTCAAGGGTCCAACAATAGTCTGCTAACATTGCTGCATTCCATTTCCCTTGGTACCTTTTTTCGAGGATAGTAATGTCCTGATGAAATCGTTCCCCATGCTCGTCACTGACAGCACCGCACCAGATGAGAGTGTAAAAAGTGCAATTTCAAAGACATGTTGCACTCTAGTCTCTCGTAGGGCTGCAAGAGGGTTTCTACAAGCTCCTGGTAATTGTCAGCCTTATTGTTTCCTAGAAAGTTTGTGGCCACTTGCAGGAAAGCATTCCAAGCTAACTTTTCATCACCTGTGAGGATATCATCAAAACGCTGATCTCGGAAGAGCTGACATATCTGTGGACCGACATATACACCTTCCTTCATTTTAGCCTCACTAAGTCTTGGAAATGTATCACGAATGAATAAAAATCCTGCCCCATTTTGATCCATGGCCTTTACAAAATTCTTCATTAGTCCAAGTTTGATGTGGAGAGGAGGGAGCAAGATCTTGTGGGATTCTACAAGTGGTTCTTTAAGTACATTCTTTTTCCTCAGTTCAAGTGATTGTCGTTGGGGCCAATCCTTTTTCTTGTAGTGGGAAGTCCTAGCACAGCTGTCCCACAGACAGAGGAAACAGCAAAACTTTGTGTAACCTGCTGTAGCCCCATCAAGATGGCAATGACCTTCAGGTCACCACAGATCTGCCACTTATACTTGTCATAGTTGATGGTGTGTAACAGTTGTTTCATGTTGTACGTTTCTTTCATGTGGACTGCATACCCGAGTGGAACAGATGGTAAAACATTACCGTTATGGAGCAGCACAGCTTTAAGCTCAACTTGGACGAATCAATGAACAGCCTCCAATCGTCGTCTTTGTAGTTGATGTGTAGTGCTGCCATCAGACCCACTATATCAACGCAAGCAATGAGGTTATCTGTCATTTTGAAATATGGAAGCAGATCTTGTTGTCGAGCACGAAACACAGACACATGCACATTCTCTTCTAGAAGATTCCATTGCTGCAGTCTGGACCCCAACAGCTCTGCTTTATTTTTTGGCAATTCCAGATCTCTCAATAGATCATTTAATTCACTCTGGGTAATTTTTGGTGGCTGTGCAGACTCTTCAATAGGCACGAAATCAGGATCTCTTGATGTAGATGCTTTCACAGGTGACGGATGTTGCCTTTGTGATAGCAAAGTTATTTGTCCGCAAATATAGCAAACATAATCCGCACTGTTCACACATTCACGAGACATCTTGAACGACTCATCTGCACTCACAGAATCCACAACACAAATGATGACAAGGAGGAAATGTGGTTGCAACGTCTGCTACAGATTGGGTCATCCAATTGGCGCTCAAGGCTATCCGTCTCATGGGTAATCACGCGCCAGGGCTATAGAAAAGAGGATGACTGTGTCATTCGTGTCGGGAAGGTGAAGCCACCAGCTTACTGACACACCCCCCCCCCCCCCCGGATCTTAAAAACTAGAGCTAATTCGCGATTTTTAAGTTCATATTCGTGATCAGCATGTCCAAATTAGTTAAGAATAGCTACTTTTGTCTCGGATACATTTTGGCTGTTGTCCAGTGTAATTTAAAAAGCTGTGCATGCTGATGTAATCACGACAGGAAGTATGAAAGCATGATGGACATATCTATTTATATCATTTGGATCAAGTGTACATTTTTTTATTTTAATAATTACCACAATTAACAGCCTAATAAGACTGATTCAAACGTGTATTTGAGAGAAGAGTGATTCCTCTCCAATTATTGCAAAATACTAGGCAGGATAATTATACAGAGAATTTCAAAGGCAGTAGACTACAAACTGAGGAAAGAACAAGCAGGATTTAGAAAGAACAGAAGATGTGTAGACCATATATTCACTCTCAGGAACATTATAGAGCAGTGCTCAGAATGGCAAAGACAGCTTTACATAAATTTTGTTGATTTTGAAAAGGCTTTTAACAGCATACATAGGGACAGTTTATGGAAAATACTGAGGGCTTATGGAATTCCAAGCTGCATAGTGACAATCATAAAAAGCCTCTATGCCAACTTTACGTGTAGTGTTGGGCAGAGCAACCTAACCTTCGAGGTGAAGACAGGAGTACGACAGGGATGCCCCTTATCAACCACTCTTTTTTTAACAGTCATAGACTGGGTGATGCGCCAGACAACAGAAGGCAGTCCAAGAGGAATAAGATGGACTACATTTTCTACATTGGAAGATCTGGAATATGCAGATGACATTGCACTGCTGGCACATTCACATCAACACATCCAGGAAAAAACGGATAGACTTAATAAATTTAGCCAGCAGGTGGGCTTGAACATCAATTTAAAGAAGTCTGAGGTCATGACGCTCAATGTGAGCAACCCTGAGCCCATATCAGTAAGGAATCAGCAATTGGTACAGACAGATACCTTCACATACCTAGGAAGCATAGTAACACCAGACGGTGGGGCAGGCAAAGACCTCAACATCAGAATGAATAAGGCAAGAACAGCCTTCTTTAGCCTAAATAACATCTGGAAGTCCTCCCAATACAGCACAAGCACAAAATTAAGATTATACCAGAGTTGCGTGCTTTCTGTGCTTCTCTATGGTGCGGAATGCTGGAGAGTCACAGAGAAGGAAATGTCAAAATTCACACAACATGCCTAAGAAAAAATTCACCGCATCTTTTGGCCGAATACCATCACCAACCAAGATCTGCTTACTCGTAGCAAGCAAGAGGACATGCACACCATCATAGCTGGCAGACGCTGGAGCTGGGTTGGTCATGTCCTCAGAAGAGACCCCGATGCCATCACAAGAACAGCTATGCTTTGGACCCCTGAAGGAAAGAGAGGCCGACCAAAAACAACTTGGCGGAGGACTGTGGAGGCTGAGATGCAAAGAATGAACCAGAGTTGGGGCACTGTACGAAGGATGGCCACCGACCGTGCAAAGTGGAATCAATTTGTTGTTGCCCTACAAGACGCCACTAGGCGTGATGGCCACTGACTGCTTTGACGGTCGGTGGTTAAGGATCGAAGAAGAAGAAACGTGTATTTAAAAGTTGGATGTAACAGTCAGTGTTGCGTTGTTGACACAGATTAGTATAGCCCCATCAACTGGGCACTAGATGTAACCTACTGTTTTGCCGACTGTTTATTACCAGATGTTAAAGTCTGTTTGCTCGTGTGAATTCTGGTATTTGTACCGTGTTGAAGTGTCGCTGAGTGGGTGTGTCGTTTATCACCTGGACAGTGTAACATGGACATGAATCTAGGTCACCAGCGTGAGGCACTGCCAGGATGTAGTGCAGTCACACACACAAACAGCATACATGTTTTCTCAGGTGTGTAGAACAAATGATGAGGTGTTGTAGTGAGTAATGGTGTGTGTATACAGCAGATCGAGAACACGAAGTCATATAGGCTCTTATTTAGGGACACACAAACTCACTCCATCACACGTAGAAGTCATAGATGTGGTTAATGCAGATGACTTTCTCTTCAACTTTTATTACAGCAATAGTACGTTGACGGACAACACAGTCAGTAGAACAAGGAACATGGACATTTCCTGTGTAGTAATGCATATAACCATCGAGCATAATCAATCCTGCATAGCTCGTATGTATGATGCTAGTAACGTTGGTTTGATAATATATATTTTCATACTGTAGCTCAGAGCCCCTGACTAAACGCATCAGGTAGTCTTGTGACAAATATAGTTGCTTAATATCGAAGTCTGTGAACTTGTTGATAAAGTCAAGACTTCATCTGGCTTCTCCCGCCAGACACTTCTTCTTCTGCTCAAAGATATAGGCCATAATGTCGGGCCTCATAATGATTGATGAACAACTGTGTATTTTCAAAGGCAGGCATTATCTTCCGTGCCGAAACATACCGCCATAATGCGGGTTTCATATAAATATACGTTCATTGTGCTTCTATAAAGTAATTCGACGAATAGACTTAGTTAGCTACGTCAAGCACACATAATGGACTCTGGATCTCAAGAACTGTGAGCGCTACTCACAGGTTCATACTAAATGTTCTGCAATCTTGGCATAATAATAAAGTTTATTTTACCTTGGACAGAATCCGAGAAATACACAAATAACCACTGTCGTCATTCCAGATGAACAGAATAACTCTGAAGAGAATCACTGAAATCACAGTTACACTGAAGACTCTCTTTCCCCCAGATAATGCAGAGAAGAAACAACGGACATCTTGTCCGGTCAGAAAAGCAGCTCATCACTCCCAGACGGAAGTCTTCTCGGTTCGCGCTAAAAACTAGCGCATGCGTAGACAGAACAGATTTGAGAACAGCTAACCGGCCCTCTTAAGACAGATCAACCACCAAGAATAAACACAGGGAAGATAACCCCAAATCAACCTGTCCCAGAGAGTTAACATATAGTTCTCTACCTTCGATCGTCAAAAGTATTAAATAGATTTACGTCTTATGAAACCGTCAAAACGACAGCAACAGTGTATTACTTAAGATATTTTGATAAAAATATTTAATGAAGCAGCAAGTTTATATCTGAAGGATATTAGTATGCACCGGAAAAGGTAGGAGGCAACAGTAACCGGTTTCATGAATCTATTTTTTTTAACTCATCTATAAGTCAGGGGTACATTTTTTAAGGTCCAAAATTGGAATAAATTTCTCAACTTGTACTTGAGTATATATGGTAGTTTAAAGCAGGAATGAGACCAGATAGCTGCACTGCACATAATAGTTAAACAGAGCTTGGAATTGAACTCACAATTTTATATCAGAGTTGTAGACTATGAAAATTCATTTGACAGTTTAGACAGAGAATTGGACTGGAAACTGATGAGGCACTATGGAGTTCCCCCTTAGGTTCATCAATCTAATAAAGGAAACATATAAAGTAATGGAATGTAGAATACTCAGTGAAGGACAACTTAAGGAGTGTGGCATTGATGTCTCTTGTCACCATTTCTCTTCTTACTGTCTGTTAACTGGTTTATGAAAACAACACCAACCAATAGAATGGAATTTAGGGAACTCTACTAAACAGCTTAACTCTTACTATCCGGCAAGCCCCGTGAAGTGGCGCGGGTTTGGTACCAATTTTACGGCTCGCCAGTTCAACTGGTGCGCGACGGTAATGATAGCAAAACTAGCGCGTAAAAACGTGGTTTTAGCTCACGTATAGTAAGAGTTAATGATGTAGATTTTGATGATGACCTGCCTCTTCTGTCCTATAACTGTTACCAGATGCAAGACAGATTGAGAATACTTGATGTGGGTTTGAAAGTACACATGGAAAAGGGGAAGATTATGAGAGTAACACAGGAGGAAGTGTCAAAATTGTCCTCTTTCCATACAATCTGCCGAGTAACAGAAGGAAATGTCGAAATTGTCCTCTTTCTATACAGTTTCCCTCAAGAACATTCTCCGAATCTTTAGGCCGAAGACCATCACCAACCAAGAATTGCTTACCTCAGAGTAACCAAGAGCACATGCACACCATCATAGCTGGCAGACGCTGGAGTTGGGTTGGCCTCATCATCAGAAGAGATCCTGATGCCATTACAAGAACAGCTATGCTATGGACCCCTGAAGGAAAGCAAAAGAGGCCGACCAAAATCAACTTGGCAGAGAACTGCGGAGGCCAAGATGCAAAGAATGAGCCAGAGCTGGGGCACTGCATGAAGGATGGCCGCCGACCAAGCAAAGTGGAAGCAGTTTATTGCTGCCCTACAAGACACCACCAGGCATGATGGTCATTGACTGTTTTGACAGTCGGTGGCAAAGGATCAAAGAAAAAGAAGGGGAGAATAAATGCAACTAATGATAGCCAGATTGTCCTGGTAGTTACAAGATGTGGAATCATACAGATAAATTGGGAGCAGCAGAGACACAATTGGAGGAATAGATGATGATACCAGAATAGAAGGATTGAACTGGTATGACAAGATCACCCATGTGGAACTGGTGGAAGTAACCAGAGAATTACCAGTGGGACAACAAGTGAGGAGAAGATGTTGGTACTAGTTATCCAATATTCCATTATTACTGCATATGTTAATATTGATATATTTATCTGCTTACATTTATTTATGTTTTCTAGTATATTGCTATTTTGTCTTGTTACTTTTTTTACTGCTCATCTCTACTCACTTGCCTCTTCCTCCTTTTCATCTCATTTCTATTGTTTCATTCTTGCAGTTAGTTTTTTAAGGTGTTTCCTAAGTTCAGTTTTCCATATTGACAGCAATCTTCCTTAGTGATTCTTATCCTTATTTGTAATATTTTTATGCAAGAGCACATAAATGCTTTGATACAGGTGTCCTGCAAGGGGACCAGCTGCTGCGATTGCCGCATTCTCCATAAGGAACGATAAAGAGAAGAAGAGCGAACAAACGAACAAACTTTATTTTTAAAGGGTTGAGAATTGGGCACACAGGCCCGTCTGACATTCTGCCCTTCCTTTCTCTCACCTTTCATACTGAATTTATTCTCACATGCATTTTACATATCAATTTCAAGGAATTCAACGTTGTAAAGTAAAATAAAATAGCACACTCATTTTAACATTAACTGCTTATAAGCATGACATCACATTTGTTGAAAAGTACAAACATCGTCATTAGAACCTACAGTTGATATTTTATGAAGAAGAGTAAAAGAGATCGAGGGAGATCAGGAGAAGAGAGCTGGAGACAGACATTGGACCAATAATTAAGGCCTGTGCTCTGTAGAAAGTTAAAAGGCAAAGAAGAAGAGATGCTTTCTCACTGTACTAGACTTGGTTTAGCAGTTCCGTATTTCGATCTGTTTCAATCTCCCACAGCAAAAGAAACATTTTTTTTTAAATATAAAAATTCAGTATTTTGTGTATTATATATTTTTAAGAACAATTATTCATTCTCATCATACTAGACCTGGTTTAGCAGTTCCATGTTTTGATCTGTTTCAACCTCCACCATGAAAGAAACATCTTTTTTAAATATAAAAATTCAACATTTTGTGTAGTGTATATTTTTCAGAACAATTATTCATTCTCACCATACGACCTGGTTTAGCAGTTCCGTGTTTTGATCTGTTTCAATCTCCCACAGCGAAAGAAACCATTTTTTTTTTTTAAATATAAAAATTCAGCATTTTGTGTCTTGTATATTTTTCAGAACTATTATACCAGAAGAGAAGAGGTCAGACAAATGTGAGTACAGGAGAATAAAGGACATACCACTAAAATTGTTAATGTCATGCAGAATTGTCTTTGCATGATAATTCCAGGACTGGCATGCGTTCTTGCACTAGGGGTTACTATAAAAAAAAGGATTGAACATTTGAACATACGCAGAAGTGCAGTACAGTCTATGTTAAGCCAAAAAAAAAAGAAAAAAAAAGTGCAACATCAGGGAATATGTTATACAGAACAAACCCCCCAAAAAAAAAAAAAAAACCATGATGACCTTTCTGATCATTAAGTTGGCTGAATTTATTCTTTTGCTTATGGAAGACTGTTCCATACCTGTATATGGTAAACTTACTATCGGTAGTTAATTTTACTGCAGTCATCACCATGTTGATTTGCACAACATCAGTTGGACCATAGTTCTCAGAGAAAAGTTTGTTGAGTGATTATAAATGTTTGAAGAGTATTGTAAAAATCTGGCTTACCTGAAATCCAGCAATGATTGTAAAATTGGCTTATTATCTTAGCTTTCTTGGATTCAGAAAATTACTGTAAAACAGATTTATACAGGGTGATTTAAAAGTCTAGGCCAGTCCCAAGCCCGGCTGAAAAAAGAGGAGGGCGGCATGCATGGAGGCTGAAAGGGGGCAGCCCCTCCACCTCGCAAAGACACAACAGGCCAATCACCTGTTTGCTTTAAAATTTGATTAAAAGAACCAAAGGAGAGAGAACCAGACTGAATGGAAGAAGATCGGCTACCACGACAAGTATGGGAAACTAAGAGCCAGGGATCCAGATCTCCAGGATGACCCAGAGTCCACTGGGAGGACAACATTAAGCAATCTCTGAAGGACCGAGGCCAAGACTGGAATCAGGGCAGAAGAAAGACAGCCGATAGGATAGTATGGCGCTCCATCCTCCAAACCTCTACACCTCACGGTAGAAGAGGGATGACTAAGTCAGTAAGTAAGATTTATAAGTCACTCCCAATTGTTTAAGTAGTTATTTCTGGACTCCTGTCCAACAAAGTTTATATAAAACAGATATCAAAATAAAGAGAATGAACTTATTTTTTTATTACATAGAATGCTATGTCACATTTATGTAACAGCTCAGTATAAGATCTGGTCTATTCATCTTCAACACATGACTTCATAAAGGGCATCCATTGTTTGGTCATTTTAGATTTTATTTTGTTTCTGGAAATAAAAAAATAAGCTTATTAGTTTTAATGTCAAATGACAGTTATGGCTCCCCGTTGTGACATATGTTTCATGTTTATCAAATGAATACAAGTGAGGATATAACAATTTACAAAATAGGGAGTGGCTTTTCATTCACCCTATACAGTTACAGAATCTGACAAACATAGTGAATGCAGACATCTGTTATCTGACTGAAATCCTGCAGTATTTGTGAAGTGTGCACCCTCCTGAGATAAAATTTCACACTATGCAGTGCATTTTGTAATGTCAGGCTAGTTCTCTTGTTTGGATCAGAACAATTGAGGAAAATTTAAAAACAAATTATTACAAAACTACATTCATCTGTAAACTAGTGCTTTTGTGAAACAGAAAGATTAAATTGATGCAGCAGAATCCTTAATGTTCTACTGGGTGAGAGAACCATACATATGTAGGCAAAGAGGATGTGTGAAAAAGGTGCTGGAGCACACTGCCCTCAGCTAACATCACAAGACAAACTCTCATGTAAAACTCCAGAGTAAAGGGAAAAAAAGAGGGAGAATCCAATAAGAGACTGAGAGATGGAAATCTGAAGGACATGGAAATAACCAGAATTGTCTGCTCAGACGTAGAAAACAACATGTCTGTCACAGATCTCTGCTTCAAATGGACTGAAAGTTTAAAAAAAAAAAATCATTGTCCAGCAGGATTTCACTGTTAATTTCCAGTTGGCAGTTGCAGATAGGCTGTGGAAAACCAGTCTAGTTGTTAATGTGAACACAGGGAAACCAGTTTAGCTGTTAATGTGAACACAGGGAAACCAATCTAGCTGTTTAATTTGAACACAGGGAAACCAGCGTAGCAGTTAATGTGAACACAAGGCAACAAGTCTAGCTGTTAATGTGAACACAAGAAAACCAGTCTAGCTGTTAATATGAACACAGGAAAACCAGTCTAGCTGTTAATGTGAACACAGTGAAACCAGTCTAGCTGTTAATGTGAACACAGGGAAACCAGTCTAGCTGTTAATGTGAACACAGGGAAACCAGTCTAGCTGTTAATGTGAGCACAGGGAAACCAGTTTAGCTGTTAATGTGAACACAGGGAAACCAGTCTAGCAGGTAATGTGAACACAGGGAAACCAGTCTAGCTGTTAATGTGAAAACAGGAAAACCAGTCTAGCTGTTAATGTGAACACAGGGAAACCAGTCTAGCTGTTAATGTGAACACAGGGAAACCAGTCTAGCTGTTAATGTGAACACAGGGAAACCAGCCTAGCTGTCAATGTGAACACAAGGAAACTAGTCTAGTTGTTAATGTGAACACAGGGGAACCGGTCTAGCTGTTAATGTGAACACAGGCAAACCAGTCTAGTTGTTAACGTGAACACAGGGAAACCAGTCTAGCCGTTAATGTGAACACATTTCACAGCTTCCAGAGATTAGTATAATAATGATAAAGTTTATTTTGAAATAGTAGTAATCACTGTTCCACATAAGGACAGAAGATGTATTTATCATTGAATAAAGAAATGCAAATAGAGATTAGTATAATAATGATATAGTTTATTTTGAAATAGTTAACCATTGGTTTGAATAAAGTAATTAGGGTTTAAAATGATATAGTTTATTTTGAAATTTATATTTGTTTGAATAAAGTAACGCAAATAGAGATAAGTTTAATAATGATATAGTTTATTTTGAAATAGTTATATTTGTTTGAATAAAGTAACGCAAATAGAGATAAGTTTAATAATGATATAGTTTATTTTGAAATAGTTATATTTGTTTGAATAAAGTAACGCAAATAGATTATATTTGTTTGAATAAAGTAACGCAAATAGAGATAAGTTTAATAATGATATAGTTTATTTTGAAATAGTTATATTTGTTTGAATAAAGTAACGCAAATAGAGATAAGTTTAATAATGATATAGTTTATTTTGAAATAGTTATATTTGTTTGAATAAAGTAACGCAAATAGAGATAAGTTTAATAATGATATAGTTTATTTTGAAATAGTTATATTTGTTTGAATAAAGTAACGCAAATAGAGATAAGTTTAATAATGATATAGTTTATTTTGAAATAGTTATATTTGTTTGAATAAAGTAACGCAAATAGAGATAAGTTTAATAATGATATAGTTTATTTTGAAATATTTATATTTGTTTGAATAAAGTAACGCAAATAGAGATAAGTTTAATAATGATATAGAGATAAGTTTAATAATGATATAGTTTATTTTGAAATAGTTATATTTGTTTGAATAAAGTAACGCAAATAGAGATGCAAATAGAGATAAGTTTAATAATGATATAGTTTATTTTGAAATAGTTATATTTGTTTGAATAAAGTAACGCAAATAGAGATAAGTTTAATAATGATATAGTTTATTTTGAAATAGTTATATTTGTTTGAATAAAGTAACGCAAATAGAGATAAGTTTAATAATGATATAGTTTATTTTGAAATAGTTATATTTGTTTGAATAAAGTAACGCAAATAGAGATAAGTTTAATAATGATATAGTTTATTTTGAAATAGTTATATTTGTTTGAATAAAGTAACGCAAATAGAGATAAGTTTAATAATGATATAGTTTATTTTGAAATAGTTATATTTGTTTGAATAAAGTAACACAAATAGAGATAAGTTTAATAATGATATAGTTTATTTTGAAATATATTTGTTTGAATAAAGTAACGCAAATAGAGATAAGTTTAATAATAATATAGTTTTATTTTTTGAATAAAGTAACGCAAATAGATTTGTTTGAATAAAGTAACGCAAATAGAGATAAGTTTAATAATGATATAGTTTATTTTGAAATAGTTATATTTGTTTGAATAAAGTAACGCAAATAGAGATAAGTTTAATAATGATATAGTTTATTTTGAAATAGTTATATTTGTTTGAATAAAGTAACGCAAATAGAGATAAGTTTAATAATGATATAGTTTATTTTGAAATAGTTATATTTGTTTGAATAAAGTAACGCAAATAGAGATAAGTTTAATAATGATATAGTTTATTTTGAAATAGTTATATTTGTTTGAATAAAGTAACGCAAATAGAGATAAGTTTAATAATGATATAGTTTATTTTGAAATAGTTATATTTGTTTGAATAAAGTAACGCAAATAGAGATAAGTTTAATAATGATATAGTTTATTTTGAAATAGTTATATTTGTTTGAATAAAGTAACGCAAATAGAGATAAGTTTAATAATGATATAGTTTATTTTGAAATAGTTATATTTGTTTGAATAAAGTAACGCAAATAGAGATAAGTTTAATAATGATATAGTTTATTTTGAAATAGTTTTATTTGTTTGAATAAAGTTATATTTTAATAATGATATAGTTTGAATAGTTATAATAAAGTAACATAGAGATAAGTTTAATAATGATATATTTTGAAATAGTTATTTTTTGAATAAAGAAAAATAGTTTTATAATTTTTATTTTGAAATTTGAATAAAGTAACGCAAATAGAGATAAGTTTAATAATAGTTTATTTTGAAAATAGTTATATTTGTTTGAATAAAGTAACGCAAATAGAAATAAGTTTAATAATTATAGTTTATTTTGAATATAGTTAACGTTTGAATAAAGTAACAAATAGAGATAAGTTTAATAATGATATAGTTTATTTTGAAATAGTTATATTTGTTTGAATAAAGTAACGCAAATAGAGATAAGTTTAATAATGATATAGTTTATTTTGAAATAGTTATATTTGTTTGAATAAAGTAACGCAAATAGAGATAAGTTTAATAATGATATAGTTTATTTTGAAATAGTTATATTTGTTTGAATAAAGTAACGCAAATAGAGATAAGTTTAATAATGATATAGTTTATTTTTGAAATAGTTATATTTGTTTGAATAAAGTAACGCAAATAGAGATAAGTTTAATAATGATATAGTTTATTTTGAAATAGTTATATTTGTTTGAATAAAGTAACACAAATGTTATATTTGTTTGAATAAAGTAACGCAAATAGAGATAAGTTTAATAATAGAAGTTTATAATGTTTTTATTTTGAAATAGTTATATTTGTTTGAATAAAGTAACACAAATAGAGATAAGTTTAATAATGATATAGTTTATTTTGAAATAGTTATATTTGTTTGAATAAAGTAACGCAAATAGAGATAAGTTTAATAATGATATAGTTTATTTTGAAATAGTTATATTTGTTTGAATAAAGTAACGCAAATAGAGATAGGTTTAATAATGAGATAGTTTATTTTGAAATAGTTATATTTGTTTGAATAAAGTAACGCAAATAGAGATAAGTTTAATAATGATATAGTTTATTTTGAAATAGTTATATTTGTTTGAATAAAGTAACGCAAATAGAGATAAGTTTAATAATGATATAGTTTATTTTGAAATAGTTATATTTGTTTGAATAAAGTAAAAATGATATTGTTTGGTTTTGATGTTGCGAAATAGTTATATTTGTTTGAATAAAGTAACACAAATAGAGATAAGTTTAATAATGATATAGTTTATTTTGAAATAGTTATATTTGTTTGAATAAAGTAACGCAAATAGAGATAAGTTTAATAATGATATCGTTTACAATGAAATAGATATATTTGTTTGAATAAAGTAACTGAGATAGTGAATAATGAAATGTCTTTGAATTCCAGTGTTTTACACACGAAAATTAGTTTAATAATGTTATAGATTTGGTTATATTTTGAATAAAGTAACGCAAATAGAAAATTTGATAAGTTTCACAATAATAATGACTTAAGTTTATTTTGAAATAGTTATATTTGTTTGAATAAAGTAACAAATAGAGATAAGTTTAATAAAATCTAGTTTATTTTGAGATAGTTATATTAGTTTGAATTTAGGATAAGTTTATATTTATTTTGAAATAGTATATTTGTTTGAATAAAGTAACCAAATTATTTGTGAGAATAGTTATATTTGTTTGAATGAGAAACAAATATTTAGAGATAAGTTTAAATGAGAAGAGATAGTTTATATTTTGTGAAATATGTTATATTTGTTTGAATAAAGTAACACAAATAAGATAAGAGAATGAATATTTATGGAAATAGTAATTTGAGAATAAAGTACCAAGCAGCAAAGGACAGCGCCTAATAATTGCATTTTGAAATAGTTATATTTGTTTGAATAAAGTAACACAAATAGAGATAAGTTTAATAATGATATAGTTTATTTTGAAATAGTTATATTTGTTTGAATAAAGTAACACAAATAGAGATAAGTTTAATAATGATATACCATTTTGAAATAGTTATATTTGTTTGAATAAAGTAACACAAATAGAGATATTTCAAGATTGGATTTATTTTGAATAGTTTATTTGTTTGAATAAAGTAAATAGAGTAAGTTTGATAATGGACATAGTTTCATTTTGAAAACGTTATATTTGTGTTTGAATAAAGTAACCAGAATAGATAAAGTTTAATAATTCATCAAGTATTAAATAGATGTTTGAATAAAGATTTGGCTGTTTAATAATTCCATATAGTTTATTCCATGAACCTGAAATACTTGATATTAGATATTGTTTGAATAAAAGTAACAGCAAATAGAGATAAGTTTAATAATGATATAGGCAATTTTGAAATGGTTTTATATTTGTTTGAAGATAAAGTAACCAAATAGAGATAAGTTTAATAATGAATAGTTTATTTTGAAATAGCTAAATTTGTTTGAATAAAGTAACGCAAAAGATAAGTTTAAATAATGAATAGATTATTGAAATAGTTATATAAATAAAGTAACCGCCATCTCCAATATAGCCAGGGATTATTTTGAAATAGTTATATTTGTTTGAATAAAGTAACACAAATAGAGATAAGTTTAATAATGATATAGTTTATTTTGAAATAGTTATATTTGTTTGAATAAAGTAACACAAATAGAGATAAGTTTAATAATGATATAGTTTATTTTGAAATAGTTATATTTGTTTGAATAAAGTAACACATTAGAGGAGCAAGTTTAATAATGATATTTTTGAACCGCAAAGAGATTTGATAAAGTAACCCATTGAAATAATTAGATAAGGAAGGTTTTGGTAGCACATTTTGAAATGTTAATGACAAAAAGTAACACAATTTCGCATGCAGATAAGTTTAATAATCATCTTCAACACGTATTATTTGCAAACGTGATATTTTGCCAATTATTGTAATAGTAAAGTAACACAAATAGAGCCTAATCAATTCCACAGAATTGTTTATGAAGTGGTAAAAGTTATTTCTTTTCTCGATAACACAAATTAGAGATAAGTTTAATAATGATCAAAGGATTTCATTATTTGTTTATGGGAACACAAATGGACAAGATGCACAGATATAAAGTTATATTTGTTTGAATAAAGTAACGCAAATAGAGATTAATATAGCAATGAAACTTTTAAAAAGGTAAAGGTAGTCCCGTAGCAGATGTTTCCATCAGGGAGGGAAGTGTTAGAGACCACTATACTAAGTCCAGCATCGAGAGATGAGGTGACTAGTTCCCTTCCTTGCCAATTTTTCCTTCCTAATGAAACTTTACTTCTAGGTTTTCCAGAACTAAACATTTAAAATACACCTTTATAAAAAGAGCAAAACTTTTCACAACATTCTTTGACTTAACAATTTATTCACCACTGCTTAACACTTTCTTTTCTAATGCCTTTTTTGACACAGTCTATACTTGTGCTGCCTGGGACAAAAGAAAAAATGTAAAAATTAAAATACCATATTGGCCAGAATATAATGCGATGTTTTTTCTTAAAAAGGCTTTCCAAAAACTGTTCCCACATTATATGCGCAGCCTAACATTTTTTACTGAAAAAAAATGGCAGATTCCTACAGAGGTCTATTTTGTAGCATGCTGGAACTGTACCGGCCGGCTCGGGCAGGAATCACAAAGCGCATCTAATAATAAGGTCAAAACGAAGTGAGAGAGTGAGGATTTGCACCTTTTGGTGACAATGAACTGATAATTCAGTAGTCAGTGTTAGTTGGTGGCAGAATCTGCTGTGTTACTGATATTACAAAATTACAGTGCCCATGGCAGATCCACAAGTGAGTGATCATGTTGAAAAGAAAGCTTCCTTGGCATCTCAAGTAAACAAGGAAATGAGAAGAAGCTACCCCTGAAGAGTATATCACTATGGCAAGCATTTGGATGCAGCAAGCCCTGACATCACTGGAGGAGTGGGCCACAGCATGGCTAATGAAGATAAATGAAGAGAAAACAACATACACAGTGTTCTTCCTCTCAAATAAACCACAGAGCTCCAAACTAGTGCTAAATGGGAAGAACTTATGCAGGATGAAAATCCGAACTACCCAGGCATTACCTTTGATCATCATTTGACTTGGAAAAACCAGATTGAAGGAACTGGACAAGTCATGAAAAAACTTACTGGAACAGCTTGGGGAGCAGATGAGAGTGTGCTAAAGAAGCTATGCACAGGGCGAGTGAGACCAGTCCTAGAGTATGGCATTGCAGCATGGGCAACAGCAGCTAAGTCAAACTTCGATAAAATGAATAGACTGCAAAATCAAGCAGTGAGAACCACAACAAGAGGCATGAAGACAAAGTCTATTAAAGAACTCGAAAAGATTACATACCTTCAACCAATGGAGGATAGGAGAGATAGCAGGGCCCAAAAACAAGCTGAGAAATTCAGGAGATTACCAGACCACCCAGTGTACCATAGAATAAATGGTCTTGGAAGGGGAAGACTCACGCAAAGCAACTTTATAGAATCAGCTAAAACAAAGATGAGAGCAGATCCTATAAATGCGATATCAACAGCTAAACCCATCGATACTGCACACAAGCTCCCAGCTTGGAAACAACAGCGCTTCCAAGAAATGATAGAAAACATTCCTGATATTGAAAGACAGAGTCAGACTGCAACAGAAAGAAGAGCCATAACCACAGAATACATACAGAAACATTGCCCAAGCACACATGGACCCATTCCCACACAGATGGATCAGCAACAAATGCAACAGAAGATGGAGGTGGAGGAGTGTTGCTGAACTTAAGCGTTGGTACACGAAAAAGGCTATCATTGGCAACAGGAAAATTCTCGAACAACTTCAGAGCAGAGGCAGAGGCCTTGAAAATTACAGCAGAGATCCTAATGACAGAGGAAAGCATCAAGAGACAAGTTGCTTTCTTTAAAGATGCGCTGTCAGTAATTGCAACACTGAAGAGCAAGAACAATGCAGATCTGGATGACCTAAGAGTAGTACTCCACAAACAGAGCCATCGATTCAAACGAGTTGTAGTACAGTGGATCCCATCTCATTGCAACATCTTTGGCATTGAAGAAGCTGACAGACTGGTAAAGAAAGGTGGAATGCTACCTCAGCCTGATACAAGTATAACTTTTGAAGAGGCAAAGAGTTTTATCAGAATCAGATACAGGAACAAATGGGAAGCAGAACATCCAGGCCACACAAAAAATGATGCATATTACCAGCTCAACAGAAGAGAACAAGTGATAATCTTCAGACTCCGCACAGGCCACAACAGGTTGGGATACCACCTATTCAACAAGCTAAAGGTAGGAACTACTGATAAGTGTGACTGTGGTACCAATAAAATGACTGCTGAACATCTGCTTCAAAGATGTCCAACATATGACGAGCAGAGAAAGCACATGAGGCCATCACCGGTACTATTCCTGGAAAAGCTCTACGGAGATAGAAATAGCCTCAAGCTGACCACTGCTTTCTTTGAACATATTCAATTGACATCTGAGAGTGTACAAAGAAGAAAAATGACAATATGAATTTTAAATTAAGAGTAATATGCAAGGCACAAGAAACAAAAATGTGCAGACTGTTAGTGCTAACAAGTTTGGTGTTTCCAATGCTAATGTACAACTTTGGTGAAAAAAATGAAGAAAAGTTTAGGAGTGCCAGCGCATCAAGAAAAGCATTCAGAGGGCCTAAGACTTGGAAATTTCAAAACATTGATAGACTTGTTTGTGAATACAGCCACGACAGATGAAACCAAGGATACCCAATAAGCATGTAAAGTTATTACAATGACGACACTGGAGGTGGCAAGAGAGTTTAAAATCCCATATACTGAATTAAAGGCAAGCTTGGTGTAGTGTAAGGTCTGTGCTTACGACATCGCACTACACTTGCGCAACGCCTTCCTGCAGATTATGCTGGAAAGCTGATCGCCTACCAGCCTTATATTATAAAACTGAAAAACCCACAATTATTTGCTTAGCCAAATGGCACATGCTGACCAAACACCAGTGTTTTTAGGCATGCCATCAAGTGTTACTGTGGACAAGAAGGGTGCAAAATCAGTTATAGTTAGATCTACAGGCAATGAACAGTTGTGCATTACCGTCATGCCAGGAGTAACTGCCGATGGTAGAAAAACACTGCCATATGTTATTCTGAAGAGAAAAATGCTTCCAAAGGAACAATTACCATCTGGAATTATTTTTAGAGCACAGGAAAAGGTGTGGATGACTACAGAATTTATGGCAGATTGGCTTAAGGTTGTTTGGAGATGTTGATCAGGTGCTTTACTATGGCAGAGAAGCGTGCTAATTCTTGATGCTTTTCGTGGCTACACAACTGAGAAAATAAAGAAGCATATCGCAGAAATGAACACTGATCTTGTTATAATCAAGGGGGGAATGACTTCTCAACTTTAAGTTCTATATGTTGTTATTAATAAACCATTTAAGTATTACTTACAGAAAGAATATAGTGATTGGTTAATAAATGGGAACCATGCACTAACCCCGACAGGCAAACTGAAGAAACCAAGCATACAGCTGTTGGCCCAGTGGATAACCAAAGGCTGGGGAAGAATTAGTAGTGAATCCATTGTAAAGGGGTTTAAAAAATGCTGTGTTTCTAATAACATGGATTGGAGCGAGGATGACATACTGTGGGAAGACTCCTACTTTGAAGCTGATTCCAGTTCCTCTACTGAAGATGAGCTGGGAGAAGAAGATTAAAATGAGGATAATAAATGGGAATTATAAATAACAATTAGGTCATTTATCACTGAAAATTTACATTCAAAGAAAACTGTCAAATTTTGTAAGTTTTTACCTATATATAGGTATATTCGAGACCTTTTATTTTTCATGTAGAACACTTTCAAAGCTTTAGCAAATTATGTGCAAGGACGAAGTATATTCGGGCTGATACGATACTACAGAACCATCCTGTGTTTGTTTGTCTTGTCCATTTGTTGATGCTAGTTTGTCTTGTCCATTTGTTGATGCTAGTTTGTCTTTTGATTTAGTTTAATGCAGCACCTATTACAGTGTTTACCTCCTACCAATCTTCTCCCTCATCTCTCTGTGGAGCATTGGGTACACGTCATGTTTTGCACCATCTGTTCTGTCATCACTTTTCTTCTCCATATGTTTTTTTTTTCTTCAGTCTTTCTCTATTTCTTTTACCTGATGATTCCAAAACAAGAACCACCTTGCAATGCTTTTAGCTGGTTTTCTTGTTATATATATACAATCTATTGCCATTATCTTTTCCTTGCCTCTTGTCCCACTGGTATTACATGAGTTGTTTTTCTTTCAGTTCCACTATGGTGATCCTGTCACATTGTTTTAATTGTTCGATTCTACCAAGCTTCCATTTGTGAAATTCTTAACTTTTTTTTTTTTTTTTTCATTTTCTGTTCTCCATGTTTCAGATCCATACAAAAGAGTTGTCATGACATAGTTGGAAACTCTTTTTGTTGTGTTTGACTTGATCTCCTTTGATGCCAATATATCCCCCAATTGCAGTTCAAGCCCCACTTATTTCTTCTGGAACAGTGTGGATGCATAAGAGTATTTCTTCTGGAACAGTGTGGATGCATATGACTTTTTCTTCAATTACAATCTGGCTATCATTGCTACCTTTATTCTCTCAAATTATATTTCTTTCTGAATTATAAAGCCCAGTTGTTATGACATCTCATTCAGTATTCTCATGTTATCCTGTGTTTGATTTTGATTATGCGAAAGAATAGCAGGGTCATCAGCAAACTCTGCATTGTCTGTTTTATTTCAGTCTACTGATTTCTGTTTCTAGTGGATTCAATCATTCATCACCCCCTTAGCTCTCAAAGCAGCTTAGGCCTTCAGTAAAGTTATGTCAAGTCTTCCTGTCCTGTGCCATCTGCTCAAAGTCTTTCCATGTCTTCTTCACCCCCTTCATGTCTATCTCCAATTCTCCTCTCCATGTGTCTTTATTGACCTGTCCATATTGTTTGTTGATGTTTTTGTGGTTAAAAAATTTTTTGAAGGATGAGGTAGCCAGCCCCATGCCCAACCCTCCTTAATTGCCTTTTATGACAAACATAGTGGGTCACAGTGTTACTATTCTTTGCTCCTCTTTTAGGCTTTAGTAACACACGGGTGGTTTCCAGTGGGTGATGATGTTGTTTTTGTTAACAAAATCTGTTGCCACTAAGAAGAATTTGGGCGACAAAAGACATACCTTTCCCACTGTAGTTTTTATCTCTAAAGGTTCTGTAAGTTGTGCTCCATGAAGAACTCTGCATTTATTTGTTTTCCTTCTCATGGTAAAGAAGTCATGTGGAACTCATTAGTCCTCTTATCAACCTATGCTGAAATTAATTCACTAATTTTCTCCATGTGTTTCTCATAAAATAGCACATCGGTATTCCCTTTGTTTATTTGTCTACCAGAGGTATGTGTATGTATCGCACGCAAGAGACGCACCAGCTTGTTCTGAAGGGAGTACCAGATCGGTATAGAGGAGAAATGTGGATGGTGTTCTCCGGAGCTGTCAATGAGGTATGTCTAATATGCTTTTGTGAATGGAGAACAACAAAAACAACAACCAAGAAATGACAGACTTTGATAAATGAGTGCTGGCATTGAACAGAAGGATTGTAATAGGACGACAAGGTCACCAATGTGGAACAGATGACAAGAACCACACAAGTGCTGGTGGAACAAGAGATGAGACGAAGTCGCTGGTGATGAATAGGACACACATTGAGGAAACATGTTGATAGCATTACAATACAGTCTGCATTCTGGAATCCCCAGGGTAGGAGAGGTAGAGGCAGACTGAAAAAAATATATGAAGATTATAACGGGGGACAAAAAAATGAAAATATTGAGGAAGACAAGACCTTGAGTTGATAGCACATGACAGGAGGACTTGGCATGAGTTTGTTAAAATGTCTATGCACCTTAGAGAGATGAAAGGTTAATGATGTTGTTGATTTATGAATCTCGTTTTGCTGATGACTCTTACCTTATATTACACAGCTGTCTACTGATTGTCATTTAAACATGGCCTTGGGAGCTGCGTTGGTGTAATGGTTACCACATTGCACTGGTGATCAGGTGTTCAAGGTTCAAGCCTGGGCGTGAGCATTTGAAGTAGTGTCATTGACCGGGATTTTGACTGAATAACCTGAACGGCTCCTGAGATAAACCCTCTGTGGGTGGGAAGGAGCGAAGTTCCTGACCAGGTTGGAAGGAAAGTCCACAGGCTCCCCAGCCTCGCAATGACATGTCATTGGGCCGAAGGGCTGAAAGCCCAAGTGCCGCTGGTTAAGAAAAAAAAAGAAAAAAAAGAAAAAGGCCTTAATTTGTTGTAGATGTCACTAGTTTCTTCATTGAAAGCTTCTGGCCTATAGAAAGGCTTAAATATGCTTAATTCTTTTGCAGCTATTATATTAAATGATGGGACTCATTTGGGAGAATTTGTTTTTTGTTTTGTTTTTGAGGCATTAGATTTGATGAGAACTGATATAAATTTGACGCTTGTTCTGTTTAAAGGTTAAATGATAATATTTTAGTGGAGATGACATAGCAGTGTTGCCCCCGTGTGGTTACTTACTGGGAGTCACTGTAGAGACAAAGAAAGAATAGGAATACTCCATCCTCTGGCGTGTCATACAAGGTGACTAATATGTGGTTGTGCATGGTGGCTGGCAACCTCATCATGTCAAACAAATTGCCACAAAAAACTATCACAGCAAGATCATGTGACTAACTTGGAGCAGGCTTCTGGCCAGGGGACTAATTGCAGTGGTGGGTCCATACACCATAAGGAGCACAAAGGAAAATGATGTAGCAGTGTTCTATTTTAGATCAAATTGCATTATTCTGTTTGAGATTATAATAGAAACTAGCAATAACCCGTCAAACTTGACGGGTTTTTAATTATAGTGTGCTGTTTCCGTTCCCGGATGAGCAGATAGAAGTACATTCTTAGAGTGTTTTTGGTTTCTTTCCATTATACAGTGTAATCAAACTGTTCATGAACACCGTCATTTGAACGCTTTTCTTTGTTGATTGTAGCTATTTTCGGGAGAGTATATATAATGGAAACAATACAATTTTTCAGCACGGTTGCATTCCTCAGCTGTGACCAACGTACACACGGCAATAATTATGTTATTTTAGATTCAAATTAAAAGTTCTTTGATGACAACATTTTGTGTGAAAGTGCGTGGATTGTTTTCAAAGAGTGTTCACTGATAATAAGTGGTTTTAACAAAAACTTTCAAGTTTTCATGATTTGTACATCGGGTGATGGCTCATGCACACCAATTTTTACGCACTTTTTCTTTGTCGAGGGCTACTAATTTCGTGAAAGAATTAAAAAAAAAAAAACCAAAGTATTTGTTTTATATAACACCCATGCCGCACATGTTGCACACCGTGCGTTGCGCACTTTTTTTTCTGGCGCGAGTTACTATTTTGAGTGAGACTGACCGACGTAACATACATCGATAATTATGTTAGTTGGGATATTATGTTTTAGATTGGAAAAAAGCAGTCATTCTGTTTTGGATTACATTGCAACATTGTATTTCAGATAAAAATTGCAAGTGCTACTTGTAATGACATTTAGCACCTAATGTTCTCTTTGTGGTCAGATAACAATGTGCTTTATACTATTTTCCAGATGGCTTCCAACCCAGGATATTATGCAGACATTGTGAAACAAAGTAAAGGGCATTCATCTGCTGTCACTGATGAAATTGAGAGAGACCTCCATAGGTGGGATACAGCTGTGCAATTATCTTAGTCTGTTCTAACATATATCTGTTGTAGAAGACAACTTGTCTGGGAAGTGATTTGAATTTTCATTTCCCAGCTAGTGAGTGCTTGCGGAAGCTGTCTCAAAAGACTGCGCGTGGTGATCGTGGTAACAGGCCCTCCCAGCTCATCGGTTAGTGAGGCAGTGGTTTCATATGTGTTTGGCTCTTGTGTTCGTAAAGCGCAGCCCCGGTCATGATGTGAGCAAGCTGTCGCATCTCCTTATCGTGGCTCGACAACGGTCTCGAAAAAAGCCCCATTCTCGCAATGAGTCGTGGGCCAGCAGTCAGTAAGCTGGTGTCGCTTTCAGCCCGTCGACTAGGTGAACGTCTGGCAGACAGCCAGCAGTTCTTGCGTAAGGCAAAGAAAGCAAGAATAAAATCGCAGAGGCTGCCGGGATGCGCTCTGCACAGAGTGCTGTCTCCCTCCCTGCACGAGAGGTCAAAGAAGACGCACGTCTGTCCGGACAGTTATGTGGTTGATCCTGCCAGTAGTCATATGCTTGTCTCAAAGATTAAGCCATACATGTCTAAGTTCACACTGTCTCACGGTGAAACTGCAAATTGCTCATTAAATCAGTCGAGGTTCCTTAGATGACACGATCCTACTTGGATAACTGAGGCAATTCTAGAGCTAATACATGCTTACGAAGCTCCGGCCCTCGTGGAAAGAGTGCTTTTATTAGTTCAAACAGAACATGAGGTATAGCATCAATAATGACACGAAGCATTGTATATTTAAGTGTTCTGGTGTCAGGCTGTAACGGCTGCGCCATTCCTCTGATCTCACCAGCAGAGGCATGCTGCATGGGCAACAGCTCGACCTCTTTATTCAAGTGCCCAACCTCGTGCCAACGAGGCATCATTTCGTGGGCACGCTCCTATAGTCAGAAATGACTGAAAAAGAAGAAAAATAGATAGACAACTTAATATCAGTTTTTAATATTTTCCCTCGCTCAGTTTTCCAGTCCTTGTTTGTGTCATTTTTTATTTATACTTTGAATTTTCTATCCACTTCCAGTTTCCTGTTCAGTGTCAGACATTTTAATTCTAACATGTGACACATATCAGGGATGTTTGCTCTTATTTTTATGTTTTTCACTTAATTCTCACTTTCTTTCCTTTCTGATGTTTGTTTGTCTGTCCCTGACAAAGGCCTTGTGGCCGCAACATAGGTTTTTTCTTGTCTTTTTCTCCTGGTAAGGCGTATTACCTTTTTTTATTTTTTTTTCTCCACTCTACGGTTTTACCTCGTTTTACTGCAGTCCTCCTCATATACTCAGTATCAGTTAGGGTAGCGTTTTCCTTTCTCCTGTGAAGCATAGATCTTTGGGCATTGCATCTAACTGTGTGGATTCCTTTCACAGAAGTGTGTCACCAGTAAAACATAAACTGAATAAACTTAGGGTGATTGAAAAGTCAATTCCTGTTAATATATTTTTATATCCTCACTTGGACTTAGAAATTGACAGCCTCATTAGCAAAGCTGCAGCTACCTTTGCCCATCTCACAAAGCGTGTTTCGAGAAACTCCAAACTCACAACAAAGATTTCTCTATGTTGAGATTAGACTGCGGCTTCAGGTCTTCATACACTATTGTCCACCTTGTAAACTGCAGTTTCGATGTGTGTGTTGGAATCTGCCACTCTGATTCATTGTATATCCTTCACGCCGGCATACGAGAAACCTCCCAACGTCACACTTTTTGGGTGTCAAAAAAATTCCACATGGGTAGCGAAAAATGGCAGTTTGTGCATACATGTAATGAAGATCTCTCCTATCTTTCTACTAACTTTACTCAGCGCTTCCAACTGAATATTTTTAGTTGCAGCATACTTTCTGCTTCCTTGTGTATAAGTTTGACTCCAATCTGAGCATTCTTCATTTTGTTCTGAAATTTAATGTCTGTCCTTGGCGTGTTTGTTCCTTTGATAAAGCACTCAATTTGATAATCTCTCTGTAAATACAGTAGGAGACCCAAGTAGAACAGTCCCAACTAAGATGGTTTGGCCATGTCTGCAGAATGGGAGAAGATCGGCTATCACGACAAGCATGGGAAACACAGAGCCAGGGATCCAGACCCCCAGGATGACCCAGAGTCCACTGGGAGGACAACATTAGACAATCTTTGAAGGACCGAGGACTAGAATGGAACCAGGCCAGGAGGAAGATAGCCGATAGGATAGTCTGGCGCTCTCTCTTCCAAACCTCTACACCTCACGGTAGAAGGGGAATGACTAAGTAAGTAAGTAAGTAAATACAGTAGGGAGTGGTGTAATTGAATTGTCCATACCTGCTGCTTGATTTTGATGAAGTATGAGTCCTCTCTCATCATCTGTTGAGGAGATATTCTCCTAATTCTATCCCTGTCTTACATATTCCGATATTTCTCCGTACAAGCCATTTTCTGCCCATCATGTCACGTGACTCAGTGATTCAGGGAAATCCCTTACTGTGATTGGTCGGCAAAATAAACACAGAAGAATTTTCTCTCTGTCATACGACAGCGATGCTCTCTATGGCACCACCTCAGATTGGGTGAAAAGAAGCTCTCACAGCAAGCAGAAGAGAGGAGAAAACATCCAACGGAACACCAGGAAAAAAATGCAGCTGACTGCTGTCACCTCAGGGGCGCATTCCCATAGTCAGTTATGACTGAAGGGGCTATTATTATTATTACTATTATTATCTTCACTTGTATTCACTGTACGTACGTAAAGTAGATGTCAAAACAACAAACAATGTTTGCCATTTTGATAAACGAGTTTAATTTGTTATGTTGTATTCCCAGAAACAAAATAAAAATCTAATGGCCAATAAACTGATGTTACAAAAGACAGCAAAAATTGATGCTCGCTGTAAAACCATGTTTTGAACAAACCAGATTTCATTTTGAGCTGAAATGTTAATGTGGCATAGCATTTTGTATAATAAAATGAGAGTTAATTGTCTTTTTTATGTTTATTTCATATACATTATTTGAATAAGAGTGAAGAAATTCTTTCCCTTCTCAATGTTTCTCTTCTGTTCTCTCTTTCTTCTCTTTTTTCCTTCTCTCTCTCTAGTCTCTCTTTCTTTTTTTTTTCTCTGGAAGCTTTCTCTTTCTCTTACTTTGTATTCTGCAATTTCTTTGCTTGCTTATCCCACTTGTAGTTAAATGACTATCGCTTAGTCTAAGGTTTTAAAACCTTTTCAAATTGGTTTCGAAGTATATGATACTACGTTACAGGTCCAAAGCAGAAACGGCTGAAGTCTACATATCGCCATTAGAAGTTTAAAAGCATCCATTGGCTGTAAGGAGAGGACACCATGTAAAAAGTCATAAAATTATGCATTCACCGCTAACAGCAAGGTTTGCTGTACATTGTGGGTACATTCCCCACCATCTGAACAAATAAGGGGTTCTTGACAGCAACTATAAGAAAATATTAATCTCAGCAGAGCTCCAATACTGTAATCCCTGAAATGAGATTCTGAAGGAATCTCACCTTAAACATGCCTTCCATGCTAACCATAGACAAGAGCAGCCTTCTGGGCTCAAGTGAAGCAAGTTAATATGTTCTCCAAAGTTTTGAACCTTTGCCACAGTCACTTTGCCACAATGCTGAATCCCTGAAAGCACTGGGTTTCTCAAACCACACAAACAACAAGATGTGCCTTTTTATTGATCATTTCGGTAGGTGTAAATTACTGCTCTGTGTGGATGATTAAATCAAGTTGTCAATGTTTGAACTTTGGCTTGACAGACTGAGGATCTTCTCACATCTTATTTTATATTCGCATTTTCCACTTATTTAGGATGTAAAAGTCCGTTATCAATAAGTTGACAGCGATTCAACGACTGGCCTCGAGGTGGTATAATTACTGTACAATATATTGTGATATCTAGCATTCAGAGACTTCACTCGATACTAGTTTTAATACTTGTTCAGCTTCTTGGCAACAAAAAAAACAACTCAATTTTATTGATTGCCAAATTCGGTGCTTGATATCTGTTACTTTCCAACGTGTTCATTTCCAATACTGTGCCTCTAGAAAGTCAGTTGTGCAGTTCTGCACAATCACACTGTCCAGTTTAAGCCCCAGGATTCCAAATATACTCCGTAACAAGAATTTCAATTACCCAAATCAACGGGAATTATATGAACTTTATGTTAACTCCACATTTAATCACAACACGGACATTAACAAGGCATGACAAGTTTAGGAAATCAGCAATCCGTGAGTCCCAATCAATATTATCCACTTCCTCTTCCATCCCTGAGATTGATTAACACTTAACACTTCATTAAAATGGGTTCCTACTAGAACACGATCCATACACAAGTTGCCCCTTCAGGGTAAACACAAACTCTGTCCATTTTTCCTCCAAACTGCTCACGTCATGTGCGCTATACACATAGTGACAAAATCATCATTGTGCCGCACTCATCAGCACCAAAATCTTGTTTAGCTTCTGGCATGTGGCATGCAATAGCCAGCGCCACAGGGCTATTATTATTATTACTATTATTATCTTCACTTGTATTCACTGGACGTACGTGAAGTAGATGTCAAAACAACAAACAATGTTTGCCATTTTGATAAACGAGTTTAATTTGTTATGTTGTATTGCCAGAAACAAAATAAAAATCTAATGGCCAATAAACTGATGTTACAAAAGACCGCAAAAATTGATGTTCGCTGTAAAACCATGTTTTGAACAAACCAGATCTCATTTTGAGCTGAAATGTTAATGTGGCATAGCATTTTGTATAATAAAATGAGAGTTAATTGTCTTTTTTATGTTTATTTCATATACATTATTTGAATAAGAGTGAAGAAATAACAATTTAATATAGAAAGTGACCTGAGGTTTTCTTTCCAAAGCAGATCAAGTGATGTGTGAGAATCACTCCAAGTTTCATTTGTTGAAGGGGGTGACCAATTCCCTTTCTGACTACCTTTGCCTTCCCTAATCCAAGAGCACCCTGTCAGCTGGGCAGCATGAAGCAAGTTAATATGTTGTTTTGAACCTGGTCCCTTTGCCACAAGAAGCATGCACTCTAACCACTTTGCCTATTGATCATTTCGGTAGGTGTAAACTGCTATGTTGTTGTTGTTGTTTAACTTTGGCTGCTGAGCTTCGCGCTCTTTTGCAGCCAATATCAGGTTGAAGATTCCTTGGTATTATCTACACTGTAGATCTAGGCTTTACCAGTGGCTTTTGTGCCATTCCGAAACGTGTTGAGTCATGAGTTCTAGTTTCTCCAGCTTGGCTTGCATAATTAAAGGATCATCACATCTGGTCCCAAGCTAGGAGGAAAAAGCATGTGACATACTGTGCATTCCCCACCATCCAAAGGGGTTCTCCAACTATGCAGAGCTCCAATACTGTTCTCTGATTCTGGGCTGTTCCAAGGAATCGTCACATCCTACATAGATTCTCATGCATGCAACCAACAAGATAAAAGCCTGAGTTACTTTGAAGTGACTCAAGTTGTTCCAGTGCTGGTTCTCATCAACATGTGGAAGTACATCAATGAGGGTATAATTAGACTTACAGACAGAGGATCATTTCCACATCATGTATACTATAGCATTTTACTTACCTTTTGGTCATATAAGAATGACTCCAGATATGCCTCCATGCATGTAAACTGCTACAAAGTTACCTTTCCAGTTATGATACCAGTTTATAATAGTCTTGTTCAGCTTCTTGGGCACATCTTTTAGATTGCCTAGGTGTCTGTTGACTACCAATTTAGTAATACTGTGCTAGAAGACAGTTGGCAGCGTCGTGCACAATGTTCTAAGCCTATTCCAAATATATAAATTAAAAAATAAAATGGTATTCATTTCAATTAAAATGGTAACGGTCCCGTGATTCACCCTTCGTCAGCCACAGTTACGAACAGGTGGCAAGGACAAGAATTACGAGGGACGGTCAAAAAGTAATGCCTCGTAATTTTTAATTTCATTCAATAAATTAAAACAGATAAAATTCACATTGAAATGTAGCCCCAAGTCTGAACTTCAAAAATTTATTTCTCAATGTATCTCCTTAGTTTTTGTTTCACAAGTTTCTTTCAGTGGTACCAAACAGATGGAAGTCAAGAAGGAAGATCGGGACAAGGGGGATGTGGTATAATTCCAGCCAAATTCTGCAATCGCATCAATGATGTGTTGGGTGGCATTTCGTGCAACTAGTGCAGTTTTCTCTGTCCCTGTCGCAGCCACAAGACGACCTCGAACTTCACAAAGTTTCAATGTATGCATTCACCGTCCTGTTCCAAGATTCGAGGTTCATTCCCAAAACAAGGCCAAATTTTTCCCTATAGATGAACCATTCCATTGACTGCCTCTTGGATTCTGGTTAAAAAAAATGAACACTAGTCTCATCGCCTGTCACAATATTCGATAAAAACTCTTCTCCTTCAGTTTCGTAACGGTGCAGTAGGTTGATGGCTATGGTTTTCCTTGTTTCTTTATGTCGGCCTGTCAACATTCTGGGTACCCACCGTGCACAAACTTTTGAATAACCCAGGTCTTTAATGATGTTCTGGACACTGCCTTTACTAATGGACAACATGGAAGAAAGTTCATCCAGTGTTACCCGACGGTCACCACGAATGATGCCATCAACTCGGTGGATGTTGTGTGGAGTCACTGCTGTAGATGGACGGCCAGTCCGCTTTGCGTCAGCCATTGAGGATTGACCTACTTCAGCTTCGTCACAACGATGTACCCAATGTCGGACAGTGCTAACATCCACTGTTGAATCTCCATAAACATTCTTCAAATGTTCGTGGATGCGAATTGGGGTCTCGCCTTCAGCATTGAGGAATTCTATGACATAACGTTGTTTTAACCGAACATCTTTGGCAGCCATTTTTAAACTGTTACAGTGGTGCCACCTGTTACTGAAACAGGTTGGTAATGCTATACAGTGCAGAAGAGTGTTTGAGGAATCCTGCTAAATTTACAAATTGCACACCGATGCAGTATTTACATACATAAAATATAGGAGGCATTACTTTTTGACCTTCCCTCGTAGATATAGGTACTACAAAAATATATGATGATGAGGAACACACCAAATGAGCGATACAAGCAGATGGAACAACGGTGCTGAGCGAAACGAGAACAATAATAATGCAAAAATGCATTTAATTTATATATTTGTTTTTACCAGTTTTACAGCAGCCTCCTCATTCACTAAACCTTTTCCAGAAGGGCAGCTTCTTCTATTTTATCAGGTTTTTTGACATCTTATCAGCACTGGTTTTTCTGCTTCAGTTCTTTCCATGCTCTTCTGTCACTCTTACTTTCAGTGTCATGAGCCATTGGTAGATGTTTGTAACAGTTTCAGCACTCAAACTGTAACATTATGTATAGTAGAAATAAATGAAAATTTGTTAGAATATTTCAGACATCCAAACCTGTAACACTGTTGTCACCATTTCTCTTCTTACTTACTGTTAATTGTTTCTCACACAACAATAGGTCGCTACCAGAACATCCAGCTTTCAAAAGTGACCATGGTATAGGAGCCTTGAGAAGGGTGCTTACTGCATATGCTTGGAGAAATCCTAATATTGGTAAGTGGGGCTTATAAGAGTATTTGATATGTGCCCAGTCATGTGAGAACTCTGTCTTTGAGTAAATATTGTGTCCATGAACAATGGATCCATCATTCAACCAATGTGTCCATGAGAGATTCAATATGTGCATGTGGAAAATATAATATCCATGAGATACTTAATATGTCTGTGAGAATACTGATGCATTAATGAGATCATTTTCGTGTTCATGAGGTAATTGATGTGTTCTAACTATAAATGAGAGATCTAACATGCTCACATATGTGTCCTTGAGAGAACTGATGTGTTTGTGAGAAAAATCATGTGTCCATTAGAGAATTGGTGTATCTGTGAGAGAACTAATGTGTCCATTACAGAACTGATGTATCGGTAGACATGCTGCTGTATAAATCATCGCCCCTTTCATCATCATCTTCATCATCAGCTGCTATGCTAATGACTTAGTTGATGTGTTTCTTCACAACATCCAGTCCTTGTTGTTCTGAGTCACTTCTTATGTTGGAACTTTCTTAACCTTGCTGTAAGATTGTATGGTTTAATCTCTGCTCGTCATCCATTTGTTTTTATTTCCCACAGTTTTTAATTTGTTTTTTTTTACAGTTTTTAAAAAATATATTCTGCACTAAAAATTGTCTGATGAAAGTGAACTCTTTTCTGATGTTTAAAAATGTTGCCTTTGTTTGGACATCTTCATCAGTGTTCTACTGTTAAACAATATGTCTGTGGCCTAGAGTGATCTTCTTGTTTATTTTATTAATATCCATGATTTATGTTCATATGATTATGACTACTCATGTATTATGTTCTTTTGCAAATGAAGAATGAGAAATACTTGAAAATTATTTTGAGTACCATAATAAAGAGAGCGTCCAGTTAATAGAGAGGATTGAGCCCTTGCCTGACATAGCAAAGTAACCAGGTTCAGAAGTTAGTAGCAGCAAGCTTCAGTTAACTGTCCTGTAAATGGGTACAAAATCATACAGGAAAGAATAAAAAGTAAAGTAGACAGCGAAATCCAAGAAGAACAGTTTGGTTTTAGACGGAACAGTGGAACAAGAGAGGCAATATTTTGCCTAAGAATATTAGCAGAAAAATATACAGAGGTCCAAAAAAGTATGTATATGTGCTTCATTGACTATAAAAAGGCTTTTGACAGAGTCCATCATGAGAAAATAATTGAATGCCTCGAGGACATAGGTATTGATGGAAAGGGTATAAGAATACTCAGTAACCTTTATTGAGAGCAAACTGCCACAGTAAGATCTGGAAGGAATTATTCACCATACATAGACATAAAAAGAGGTGTCAGACAAGGCTGTGTGCTGTCCCCCTGCCTATTTAATTTATACACCGAAAAAATTTTCAAACAGATACAGGAAATACCAGGACTGAACATCAGTGGAAGGTCAATAAACAACCTTAGATATGCAGATGATACCGTGTTGTTAGCTGAAAGCGAACAGGAGTTACAAGAACTAGTGAAGCAAGTGAACAGTATAAGTCATGAATATGGACTCGACATTAATATTGAGAAAACAAAAACTATGATAATTAGCAAAACAGACGATAAACCCACATTAAAGATAAGCGTAAATGGGAAAATCCTGGAACAAGTCAAGAGCTACGTATATCTTGTTCATATAATAACAGAAGATGGCAGATGTGAAACAGAAATCAAGAAGAGAATAGGAATGGCCAAAGCTACATTCAACAACATGAAACATATACTGACATCCAAACAGTTATCTCACAAATTAAAACTGAGAATCATAAAGTGTTATATATATTCTGCATTTCTGTATGGTGCAGAAACATGGACGATGAATAAGCATTTGGAAGAAAGAATTGAGGCTCTTGAAATGTGGATATATAGAAGAATGGGGCGTATCTCATGGAAAGAGATGAAAACAAATAAGGAGGTCCTAGAAAATCTAGGTATGAAAAGAGAACTAATGAGGGAGGTCAAAGTTCGGCAGCTAAAATACTTTGGCCACATAAAAAGGCATAACACCTTTCAGAAGACCATAACAGAAGGGAGAGTTGAAGGCAAACGTGCAAGGGGAAGACAGCGCTATAAGTGGGAAGATAACATCAAAAGATGGACAGGAATGAGTCTATCAGAGTGCACCACCAAGACAAGAGACAGAAGACGTTGGAGATCCATTACAGCCAACCTTCGTTGTGGAGATGGCAACTGATGATGATGATGAAATGGGTACTTGACTTTGCTCTTGAGTTAGGGAAGGCAAAGGCAGTGAGGAAAGGAACTGATTGATCCTCTCTTCTCTTCCCCCCCCCCACCCACCTCATAAAGCTAGACCTAGAATAATATAGTTGCTAATACTTAACTGCCATCACCGGTGTCAATACCTTGTCGAGGTATGGCGGCTTGCGTACCCTGATTACCCCCAGAGCTATGCCAGCAGGAGTTTTACTCCTGGAAGGTTCTACCAGGCTGGACAGGTTTGCGTGGGCAGGGGTCAGACTAAAGCAGACACCCTGGTCCTCCAGGTTGGGGGTTTTAGCATAGGGCTGACACCCCTGTCTATGTAAAAAGAAACGAAGTTATGGAAACGACAACCACGAACACAAAATTAAGACTATATGAGAGCTGTGTGCTTTCTGTGCTTCTCTATGGTGCGGAATGCTGGAGAGTAACAGAGAAGGAAATGACAAAATTGTCCTCTTTCCACACAACCTGCCTAAGAAAAATTTTCCAAATCTTTTGGCCGAATACCATAACCAACCAAGAACTGCTTACTCGGATCAGAGCAAGCAAGAGGACATGCACAACATCATAACTGGCAGATGCTGGAATTGGGTTGGCCATGTCCTCAGAAGAGACCCCGATGCCATCACAAGAACAGCTATGCTAAGGACCCCGGAAGGAAAACGAAAGAGAGGCCGACCGAAAACAACATGGCAGTGGACTGTGGAGGCTGAGATGCAAAGAATGAACCAGAGTTGGGGCACTGTACGAAGGATGGCCACCGACCGAGCAAAGTGGAATCAAGATGCCACCAGGCGTAATGGCCACTGACTGCTTTGACGGTCGGCGGCTAAGGATAAAAGAAGAAGAAGAATGCTTAACTCCCTTATAACAGTATTTGGTTTTTGATCTTTTTTACTATAATATGGAGAAGTGAAAAACATCTTCAGCGTTCACAGTTGTCTTCTCCAAGAACAAAATGCTCAGCACAGAGTAACAATGGCAAACTTTGTTTCCTGTTTCAGGTTACTGTCAGGCGATGAACATAGTATGCAGTGTTTTACTTCTGTATGTTAGTGAGGAGGAAGCATTTTGGCTTCTTACTGCAATCTGTGAGAGGCTGTTACCTGATTACTATAACACCAAAGTGGTAGGCGCTCTGATAGATCAAGGTATGGAGCTTGTGTAGTTATAGATATGTCTGATAGATCTTCTTCTTCTTCTTCCTCGTTCGTCCTGAAAAGGCTGTTGGTTGTGTTGTGTCCGTTTACAGTGAAGGTGCGATATCTGCACCTTTCGGCTGACACATCCGACTTCAGTACGGCATTTTTGGGACAGGGTTTGCCTTCCCACTTCGATCCCTACTCTCTCAGCCAGACTGCAGTGATGCAGCCTGTGTCCAGGACCACCACTTGGAGGTGGAGTAGGGTCTTGGTCATCTCTGGTTCACTGACCCTGACACAAGCAGTCTAGCTATGGGTCGCTGACTGCATTCTCTATTGCTGCATCTTTGGGTCTCCCCCCCTGATAGATCAAGGTATGGAACTTGTGTAGTTTTAGAAACGTCTGATAGATCAAGGTATGGAACTTGTGTAGTTTTAGAAACGTCTGATAGATCAAGGTATGGAACTTGTGTAGTTATAGAAACATTACAGTTTTAATATACGACGGGACTGAAGGTTTCCTTCTAAAGATTTGATTATATTCCTTATTTCAAAATGTTTCTATCATAATGATATCCCATGAATGTAATATTATATGATGTGAAACTAAGGACGGCCTCGTCTACCTCCTGGGGGGGGGGGGGGGAAAGAGACAAAGAATGAATAGGACTACAGCTCTGGCAGACATGCTGTAAAAGGTGACAGATTCATATGAGGTTGTGCATAAGGCTGGCATCTTCATCCTGTAGAACAAAATGCTACAGAAACCACTGCCACAGGAGCACATGATGCAGGTTTCCTGCAAGGAAGCCAGTTGTTGTGGTGGCTGCATTCTCTGTAAGGAGCTAAAGAAAGAAGGAAATTGTGTAAAAGCTTGCAAGTGTTATATTTGTGTGCTAATAGAGTCACATATTTTTCAATTTCATCTTTACAGTATAATTGTACCTTTTTTTCATTCTTTAAACATTGTTATGTCATAAATAAGACTCCTGAGAGGATTCTGTAAAACTTTTGGCTATGCCAGATAGAAGTGTTGATTGTTAACCCATTTATGTAAAGAACATGAGGAAGGAAAAACAATGCCCTCTCAAATTTATGGTGAGCATGGTGAAGCAACAGAAATGATAACCACTAGCACAGAAGAGAAAACCAATGATGGTGAAGATGACATAAAGATGGAAGAACTGAGGGCAGCACTAGAGAAAATCAAGATGGGCAAAGCAGCAGGGCATGATGGTATAACACCAGAAATGGTTAAGTACATGGGAGCATCAGGCGACCTGTTACTCTTAAAGGTCCTACAGGCAGCATGGTGCAACAAGACCATACCAAAGGATTGGGAGATTGCCATCATAACACCAATTTTTCAAAAAGGGTGACAATCGACAATGTGGAAACCATAGAGGCATATCCCTTCTCAGTGTCCCTGGTAAAATCTACTCTAGAATCCTAGAGCAGAGACTCCGACGCCTAGCTGAGCCACAATTGGATGAGGTCCAGTGCGGATTCCGAGCAAACCGAAGTACTCAAGACCTAATCTTCACACTCAGACAGTTGAGTGAAAAGGCCCTTGAGTATAAGAGTGAGATCCATCTTTGTTTCATAGATCTGGAAAAGGCGTTTGACAGAGTCCCCTGGAGCAAACTTTGGGACTGTTTGGCAAGGAAGAATATTCCAGCACCTCTGATTCATGCTATACAGAGCTTCTACAAGTCTTGCAGAAATTATGTGAGGACAGCAAACCATAAGTCAGAAGAGTTCAGGACCACCACTGGTGTAAGACAAGGTGATATCCTGTCACCTTATCTTTTCATACTCCTCATGGACGATGTCATCAAGGCATGTAAGGAGAGAACAAGAAAGTATTCAGTGGGGTACTGGAAGATGAGACAGGTCTATATTTCGGAGCTGGCATTTGCTGATGATGTTGCCCTGATTGCTAAATCAGAGGCACATCTCCAATCCAACTTGCAAGTCTGGAAGGAAGAGCTGGAGAAGAGAGGGATGGTCATAAGCAGCTCTAAAACAAAATCCATGGTGATATCACGAGAAGAAAGAAAACATCAGATTAAGTTGGGAGAACAGGTCCTGGAGCAGGTCGACCACTTTAAATATCTCGGAGCTATTATAGACCGAAAGGGAGGTATCAAAGAAGAGTTGGCCATTCGAAAAGCAGCGGCTGGGAGACTTTTTCAGGCCATAAATCGTGGATTCCTCAGCAAGAAAGAGGTTGGTAAGAAAACGAAGATGGCTGTATACCGCTCCACCTATGTCCCAGTTTTGACATATGGATGCGAGTCGTGGGCAATGACTACAACCCACAAAAGCCAGATCCAAACCTCAGAAATGAGGTATCTGAGGAAAGTGGTTGAAGTAACAAGAAGAGACATGGTCCGCAACCAGACGATACGTCAAGGCCTGAAATCCCATCCGCTGCAGACCCAAATAGAACAGTCCCAACTAAGATGGTTTGGCCATGTCTGCAGAATGGGAGAAGATCGGCTACCACGACAAGCATGGGAAACAAAGAGCCAGGGATCCAGACCTCCAGGACGACCCAGAGTTCGCTGGGAGGACAACATTAGACAATCTTTGAAGGACCGAGGACTTGAATGGAACCAGGCCAGGAAGAAGACAGCTGATAGAATGGTCTGGCGCTCTCTCTTCCAAACCTCTACACCTCACGGTAGAAGGGGAACGACTAAGTAAGTAAGTAAGTTAACCCATTTATGGAATATTTCAACAATGTCACTGAGCCACCTCTTCCTCAAGCGTTGTCTTTCATCTCGTCCTCATGTCCTGGTATGGAAACTTTACACTGCTTGTTGTTCTTATTGTATTCTAATCATGTGCATAGACTATTTCATTCTTTGGTTCTGTATATATTTTGTACCTGTCTGAGTTTCAGCAGTTTTCCGTATAAACAGTTTGGTAGTCAGATATTGATACTGAATCTGCCTCAAGCTGACTGCTGCTTTCTTTGAAAACATTCAAGTAGACGTCTGAGAGTGTACGAGGAAAAAGAAGATACTAAATCTTATGATCTTTATTGCTCTTCAGCTCTTGTGGAGCTTTGTCTTTCAGTCAGTTCACACCAAGCCCTCATGTCTTGTGCCATTCTCTCAAATTGTTCATCCTTTTTTAAAGTCTGTCTCCAGTGGTCTTCTCCATGTACCTTTTGCTCCCGCTCTGTTTTCTTCACCTTGAGAACCCCAGACAGCCTTGTAATGTTATTATCTGGTTGCGTCAAGGTACATCCTATCTGATGTCAACATCTTTTTCCTCACTTCTTATGTCACTGTTATTTGTCTGGTTCTTGTCATCAGTTTCACAAATAGCGACCTTGTCATACCAATTTTAATCCTTCTGTTCTGCACAAGCACTTATTTAGGAAAGTCTGTTGTTTTTGTTGTTCCACGTGTTTCACAGCCTTAAAATTGCCAGATGAGTTGAAAATTCCTATTTTGATGTTGGACTTGATTTCTTTTGATTTCCTTACATTTCCCAATGCTTTGAAAGTCTGTCTTGCTGTCTATATTCTTACATTGGTATCACTGTCATGTCCTCCAGATTTTTCTATATTGCTGCCAAGATAATGTTTATGAGTTAATATCTTGCAGAGGTGTTTCTCCTTATACAATCTGGATATCATTTGCTACATTTATTCTCATAATCTGTGTCATTTCTCAGTGGATGTTCAGAGCCAGCTGCTGTGGAATTACTAAAGTTAAATTGTGAGGCCAAGGTAGCATGAAAATATCACAGTCTTCATGTGCTGTTTTGTTCTTGCTGTGTTTTCTTTACCTTGGGAATTCCAGACTGCCTTGTAGTGCTATCATCAGGTTGCCTCAGTGTGCATCCTATCCAGTGTCAGCATCTTTACCTCACTTCTTGTTTCACTCATATTTGTCATGTCTTTTTCATCAGTTGGACATTAGGGATTTTTAAGTATTAACGTCCGATTGACAGATTGGTTAGAGCGCTGGACTCTCGCAGCTAAGGTGCTGGGTATGATTCATGGTATCATCATGCTCCAGTCTACCCAGCTGCAAATGGGTACCTGACTTTGATTTCGAGTTTGGGAAGGAAAAGACAGCGAGGAAGGGAACTGATCACCCCACCTCTCGATGCTGGACCTAGTACAGTGAAGTCTCTAACTCTTCACTCCCCTGTGGCAGTATCTACTATGGGGACTACCTTTACCTTTTTTATAAGTATTAACAGTAATTTTATTACCGGAAAGGCAGACGTTGTATGTTCCAAAAAGCTTTTGAGCTTGTCTTGAGATACTCAGCAGTTATAATGTGTCAAGTATTCATCAGGACATGTGACTGAAAACCACACAAATCTTAAACAGATTGCTGCAAAAACCATCACTGTAAGAACACATAAGCGCTTTCTTGCATGTGGGCTACTGCAGGAGTGGTATACAGGAGTGCTGTATAAGGAGTTAAAAAAAGGAAGGAAGTATTCATCTCATTGTTGTTGTTGTTGCAGTTGTGGTGCCCAGGCCTCGGGCTTCAGTCTGAGAATGAAAAAGTACTACTGCTTTCCTTCCAAGCAAGAAAGCCATAGGAGATTATTTTCTTCAGTCTTCAGGTACCATGTGGTGTAGATGATCATGTCTCTCCACAGCTTCCTGTCTCCAGTACTATTTATCAGTTCTGTTGTTTGCTTCTTTCTATGCCCTGATGTCAAACTTTCTATGCCATGATGTCAAACTTGCTATGCCATGATGTCAAACTTTCTATGCCATGATGTCAAACTAATTGTCCATGACTCACTTCTGTGCGTCAGGATTGGTTCTGTCTTTTTTGTTTGTTTAACTAGGGCTGCTGAGCTTCTTGCTGTTTTGCAACTAATACCAAGGTGAAGAGTCCTTGGTATTACTACACTGTAGATCGTGGCTTTTCTGCCATTCCGAAACGTGTTGAGTTGAAGTCATGAGCTCCAGTTTCTCCAGCTTGGCTTGCATTTAAAGAATCATCACATCCGGTCCCAAGTTAGGACGAAGAATCACATGGAATACTGTGCATTCCCCGCCATCCAAGGGAGCTCTCCGAATATGCAGAGCTAAAATACTTTGCTCTGGTTCTGGGCTCTCCCAAGAAATTGTCATATCCTACACAGAGCCACTTCTCAGTTCCTCCTGCCTATCACGGGGCCCATAGTGAGACCTTTCTGCATGCAGCCTACCGCGTAAAAGCCAGAGTTACGTATGGGGCTCAAGTGACTCCTCCAAGCTTAGTGTGCATTGCTGAGTTCTCAACATGTTTCACCACAGGGGGAATCCCTGGAAGTATGTGGATGATTTCAAGAGTCAATGAGGGTGTAATTAGCCTCACAGACAGAGGTTCACATCCATATCTATATATTAAAGCATGACCAAGGATGACCCCAGATATGCCTCCATGCATATTGGTTCTATATAACACTGGAGAACTCTCTTTCTTACTTCCATTGACAATTTCTGTTGTTGCATTATACTTTTCATTTTGTAGAACCTGCATTTGCCTGAAATATTTTACACTTCACTTCTGAGATACATCTGCTATCCGATGTTATTAACAAGCCTAGGTATTTGAATCTGTTAACTTGTTTTAAAATTGTTCCATTTACTTTGACAGTACGTTCTGGAGAAGTCATTTCTACAAGATAACCATTACTTCTGTCTTTTTGCCTGTATTAAGGTTATTTTCATTTTCTGTCACTATTGTATCAATTATTTCCTGCAACTTCTTTTAGCTTTTTTTTTCTTCTATCAAGACTAGGCCGTTACTAAGGAAATTAATAAAGGCCAAGTCATTTGTCTTATAAAAATGGGAGACAGCTGTGAAAACATTGGTGCAAATCAGTTAAAAAATGGGAGACAACTGTGAAAACATTGGTGCAAATCAGTACAAGCCGACTAATATGAAGTTGTAAATGAGGCTGGCAACTTCATCATGTAAAACAGGAATCACCATTGCAAGAGCATGTGACTGCTTGATGTAGGCTTCCTGCATGACCAACTGCAATGGTGCTCCATGCTCTGTAAGGAGCACAGAGGAAAATGATGATTGACCTAAACATGCTAATGAAACTAACAACACTCATTGCATTGACTGAAGTATTTATCTGTTGCTGTGTATGTCAACGCTGACCAGTTGCAGAAAACTTAAATGATTGTTTTGCTCACCTGCTTTCAGGTGTGTTTGAGGACCTGATCTATGATTATCTTCCCACTCTTCATAACAAATTGGAAAACTTGGGCCTTCTCAGCATGATCTCATTATCTTGGTTTCTGACCATTTTTCTGAGGTAGGCAGCTAAATGTTGTTGCAACTTTAAACTGGTTTGCACTGTAGACAGGTAAATGTTGTTGTAATTTTAGTATAGGCTTTGCTTGTTGTAACTTTAAACTGGTTTGCACAGTAGGCAGCAAAATTTGTTGTAACGATGATTTGCACTGTAGGTAGGTAAATGTTGTAAAATGTAATTTTAGTATTTGCTGTATTTGTTGTAACTTTAAACTGGTTTCCACTGTAGACAGGTAATTTTGTTGTAATTTTAAACTGGATTGCATTGTAGATGGGTAAATGTTGTTGTAACTTTATTTTGTGCTATATATGTTGTAACTTTAAACTGGTTTGCTCTGTAGGCAGGTAATGTTGTAACTTTGAACTGGCTTGCACTGTAAACAGGTAAATGTTGTAGCTTCATTTTGTGCTGTGTATGCTGTAACTTTAAACTGGTTTGCACTGTAGGCAGCAAAATTTGTTGTAACTTTAAACTGGTTTGCACTGTAGACAGGTAATTTTGTTATAACTTTAAACTGGTTTCCACTGTAGGCAGGTAAATGTGTTGCAACTTTAGTTTGTGCTGTGTATGTTGCAACTTTAACCTGGTTTGCACTGTAGGCAGCAAAACTTGTAACTTTAAACTGGTTTACACTGTAGACAGGTAATTTTGTTATAACTTTAAACTAGTTTGCACTATAGGCAGGTAAATGTTGTTTTATCTTAAAACTGGTTTGCACTGTAGGCAGCAAAATGTTGTTGTAACTTTAAACTGATTTGCACTGTAGGTAGGTAAATGTTGTTGCAATTTTAATTTGTGTTATGTATGTTGTGCTTGCTTGAAGTGAATGAGCTAAGAAGAACCAGTCTGTAGCTCAACATCTGGGTTAAGGGGAGGAGCTACTGAACTGCTTTTGTCATAAGAAATGGCAGAAATTCAGTTAAAATACACAGGCTTATCCTGCAATGTTAATACAGGGCGATTGAAAAATCACATCTTATTTTTAAATGTGAATATCCTCACTCTTATCCACTGGATATACATGAAACAATTTTCAAAACAACAAGAAATAACTCATTTGACAATTCAGTTTTTTTTTTAAATTATTATTTTTTTATTACCAGAAATAAAATAAAATTGAAAATGGCCAATAAATTGACATTACAGGAAACTGCAAAAATTACAGCCTGCTGTGAAATCATGTGTTGAACAAACCGGATCTCATGCTGAATTGTAATGCTAATGTGGCTTGGCACTTTATTTCATAAAATGGTAGTTAATTATCTTTATTGTGATGTTTGGTTTCATATAAATTAGCTGGATAGGAGCGAAGAAATAAAAATACATTTCTACACACCACAGGATGCAGTGTCACACTAAACAAGGATACCAGCACATGTTGGTATAGCAGGAAATGAGCTTGTGGACAGGGAAGCCAAACAAGGAAGAACTAGTTGTAACAAAATTGAAGTAGGCCTTGGGAAATTTGAAATTAAGAGCTTAATTGCACAAGCAATAAACAATGAATGGATAATAGCATGGGACCAAAGCAAAAAAGAGAGACACTCATATAAAGTCCTGAAAAAACCAAGCAAAAAATGTCAAATACAAGATGAACGAAAAATACTAATTGATAAAAACATTTCTATGGCTTAAGCTTGGAACTGGATATTTTATGCTAGAGGAACCTATAGTGAAGAGTGTCAAGAACCAAATACAATTAGATACTTTCTGGTCGGCTGCAAGAAATATGACCAGCACAGGCAAAACATTAAGACATATTGCAAAAACTACAAGGTAGAAATGAGTGAAGAAAATCTTGTAGGTCCCCAAAAATAAAAAAAATTTAATAAAACACTATATTACAAAAAAGAAACGCTAACATATAAAAAAAAATATGGATGCTTTCCAAACTTTGCATACCCACGCCTGCCCAGCCAGTAGTTTACCGTGGTAGGCTTCCCCCAGATCAATATGGATTGACTATAAATAAACCTCCAATCAATATTAAATGCATACCAGTATGGACACAGCCATTTTTCTGAACAATACAACAATCTAAACTATTACTAAAATGTAAAAATACAAGGGGATTGACATAAGTCTTGGGCCTGACCATGAAGGACATGTCACAGAGAGCTGAAATTTTGTATAGTTGTTATTCCTTTTCAATATAGCCACCGTCTGAATTGACACACTTCTGCCATCTCTGCTTGACCTTGAAAAGACCTTGGGAGTAGAACACCCTATTTTTCAAACTAAACCAGTCATCACATGCCAGTATAACCTCTTCTTCGCTGTCAAAATGATTTCCTTTTAGCTGTTTTTTAAGATTTGGGAATAGAAAAAAGTCTGATGGAGCCAAATCTGGAGAATATGGTGGGTGTGGAAAAATTTCAATATTCAAATCGTTGGCTGCTAGCTGCACAAGCCCGTGCTTTGTGAGAGGGCGCGTTGTTCTGAAGCAAGGAAGATTTTTTAGTGCGCGTTATCACCCCTCGTTTCCTGGTCACAATACCTTTCTAGTTTTGTGAGAAGATCTGCATAGTAACTGTCCATTAAATTGTGTGTTGCCAAGAGGCAGATAATCTTTCAAAAGGTGGGGACACCTTTGCCGTCCCAAAAAAACAGTCAGCAATTTCACTTTACCTGCAGATTTCCTGCGCATCTACCACAACAAGAGCACTCGGCTTGACAGGTTGTTGGGGGAGCCCGGGGTTTTCCCATTGCATGCTGGCAATTTTGGATTCGGGGTCATATTGGTGTACCCAAGTCTCATCTACCAGTCACCATGTGGTCCTCCAAAAAAATTTTTTGACTGACCACTTTTTTTGAGCAACTGTTGACAGAGCAATTTACCCTCGTTTGCCTTCTGTTCCACGTGTCAACCAAGTCGCGGATCCCAGCATGCACACAACTTTTCTCATGTTCATTCCTGTTGTGTAAAATTTCTATAAACTTGTTTTCTTCTCATTTAGTTTACTCTACTACAGCTATCATCCACAATTGTCCATTTTTCAGATCCTGTCAAATGATTTTTCTTCACTCTTGTTGCATTTTCATCGTTGCACACTCCTGAGGCGCGGTCTACC
>JAMPIV010019865.1:0-108179 GCA_024509875.1 Oreohelix idahoensis | reverse complement strand
TTCGTAAACTTATTTCGTGCATGGAGCGTTAGGAACATATTCTTGTTGACTCTAAATAGTTCTGAACGAATATTCACAATGACTGACATTAGAATTACTTAGAATAAATTACTAGTTATTTATTTATGTGTCATTAAGTACTAGAATTAGATTAATTCAATTTAATCAATTTGATTGTTTATAAATCACACATCTACTAACGTTATTAGTGTCTCGCAATACGTGTAGTCACGTATCCCACTACATGATATTTTACTTTTAGATAACTAGTCAAACTTACTAGTGCTAGATATCAGTAAGTGCGTTGCTTCTTAAAGTGTTTAATTATGCATTGCTTCATTTTTGCATGTTGTATTTTAAAAAAATTTTCTGTTCTTTTGATTTTCTTATCATTGCTTATCATCAGTGTTGCTGTTCATTTTCATTTTTGAAATCATATGTTTCAAATTTTGTTGAAAACTTAGTTGAATTTTATTATCATCTTTTTTGTTGATTCTTCATTTTCATTTTTTCAACTTCTTTTTACTTCAAATATTACCACATCGTTCCAAAGTAGGTCGATGGTGGATGTGTGCTTTAATGCATACTGTCATTTAGTTATATTAATTTCAAGTCAATATTCTTTTCTTAATATGATATAATTTTATGCATGTCATAAATCTTGTTGTAGTTTTGACTCACCTCTCTCGAGTAATTAGTTCGAAAAAAATTAATGGGATTAATTTTTTTAAGGGGAAGTAATAAGTGAGCTGTTACGTACATTTATTACCTAAGGGGGTAGTCTTCGGTCCTGCCAAATGTACGCACCAGTTTTATGTAGTTATATTGTTTGAGCGTTCGATTGATTCACGCACTGACGTGCACAAAGCAGTGAGTGTTGCTTTGGACGCACGTGTAACCTAGTTGAGTAGTTTGTGACGTCATGTTTTGAAGTGGAAACATGGAACTGTCTTGTGTCCATGATAGTAATTTTATATTTCGTATTCAATGGCATTTTAAGGAAGCCATTTATTTCTAGTGATCTGTATTGGTCTTCAGGTCGAAACCAATATCAGGAATGTCATGTGAGTTATCGTCCCACTTCTTATTTTAATGCTGTATGAAAAAAGGCCGCTCTAATACTAGTCTAGCGGGAATTAAGATGTTCCTAGAATGGATCTACAGAGTCGCTTGCCTTTAAGATTTGAATCGTAGACGGAGAATTCCTACGAGCAGAAGAAGTTATATTGTTTATCTTACGCACATGTTTTATATGCCGTACATGCTTCAATGCCAAAGTCGTGGCTTGGATGTAAAGAGAGGTTAGCCAACTGAAAGCCTTTACTATTAGGATTATCGTATATGACTTTGTGTGAAAATTATGATGTACAACGCTATGTATGAAGAACGTCTGGGAATTTTAACAAATGTAATATGGAAGATTCCACCCCAGAGTATGTATACGTTACCATGATAGACGTCCTTGAAAGAAGGTCAACGGTCGTGACTGAGAAGGATATTATACGGTAACAGTTTTGTAATCCTTAGTCTATGGACAGAGGTCTTTACTAGAAGAGAATCTTCAGGAACTTTAGCAGTAATAAATCAATATGTTGTCGTGTGATCTTTGCGCCTGTGACGATGTCCGTCTTGTCCACTTCGTGTCCTGGTGAATAAAATCTATGTAAAGTTATCAACGACTCGGGTGATGCTAATACTTGACCAGTTCACACAATTCAAGATACATTGTTGGTTTTTCGTTTGAAAGACATTGTTGACATTTATTCCATTGTAACCATTTGCGTTTCTATTCATCACTATGAAAACGACACCAACAGGTGTCTACTATAAAAACAGAACACAAAACCTACTATACGTGTCTACTATAAAAACAGAATACAAGAACCTGCTACATTGTGCCTGCTATAAAAACAAAACACTAGAACCTACAGTTTTTTTGTATTTTAATGGGTGCTGGGAGAAATTTATGGATTAAATTCTCGAGCAAAAGGATTGTAGCGTGAGGTTTTTATTGGCTCTAGGATCAGTATAGTACTGACAATACAGAAGTAGAATTTCTGCCGAAAATGGTGAAGTCCCAGTGTCTGAGAGAACTACTGGTATCACAAATTAGTTACGGCTGTGAATGAGCTGATCTCGAAAAATTGGTAGAGTGGAGACAGTCATACAATGCCACCCCCGCTGTGTAACTAACTGTGATATTAAAACAAGGAAACATATTTTACTTAACAATGATAAAATTTGACAAGTCGTTCAAATACAATTTCCTTATTATTTATTTAGTATATACACTATCTACTCTTGTGCTGAAGGATGGATGTTGGAAGATGGAATGTAATGGATTTGTAAGTTTACAAATGATTTACATATATATATGATAACTGTCATCACTTGACTATTAGCTGTGTTTCATTTATGGGTGGTCAGTGTCTTAAATGACCCTTATCTTTCAACTTGACAATGTGTGGTAAAGTGGGATGATATAAATATTTATAGGGATGTGACGTACGTCTAGTTTGACTAGTGAATTTTCCCTGATATGATGGATGATTTAAAGGGACCTTTAGCTTTTCATAACATTAGAACCCCTGAACATTTGTTGTAACTTTTCGTTTGCCAGAACGCATTCCACCGGGACTCATGTAGGATACAGCGACGAGATCAAAGAGACAGACCGAGGGATCTTAAGGGAGACTATCGGCGCTATCAAAGACAGTAGTTTTCCCTGATACGAGACGCAGTTGCTTGCCGCTAATTTCGCGTCTCGGTGTCAATCGAGGAACCGAGCGAACGGGGGAAAATGAAACGGGCAGCAGCGAGCGGATACGAAGACCAGGGTGCGGCTTTTTCTCTTGATTTGGCTTTCTCTTGATTTGGCGGTCAGATCCCCAAAAGTTCGTGAGATCAAATAAGTTGTCAAGTTTATCATGTCCCACTCAACTTACATTTCATTTTAGCTAAATAGACCATGTAGAACTAGACACGTTATCACTCGCTGGCCAGACCTTTACAGAAGCACTAGCTTTATTGAAATCTTGTTATAGATTTTCCCCTGGATTTTATATATATTTGCAGTGATTTCTAACTCTGTGCAAAGCGGTAATATATATTGTGTAAAGTGATCAGTGGTCTAGCTCAGTCATTCTATTTAAAGGGATTTTGTGTTAATTTAAACCTATTAAATTAAACCGTCTCAATAGTTCCAGTTTTAAATATAATGATCTATCTATTATATTATTTCAAAAGATAATAGATGCTTAAATTAACTTTTAAAGTCGCGAAGGAATTTATAATTAATAAATTCAGTTAAGTCCTAGTTTTATAGATGTGGGTTTTTAACCACTAGAACTCGCGCAGTGTTTATTAAATACATAATTAAATACGCGAGCATATATATAATAGGCTTAACGGGAAATTCATCGCGCTTTAGAAGGTTATTTGTTTTCGGTATATTACATGTCTTTTTTTTTTTTCTTTCATACAGAGTGATCGTAACCTGTGCGATCCCAGCATTAAGAAAGAAATAAAGAAATCAATCTAAGCAAAGCAAAGCATAAACAGTGTGTAGAGTTCCCCTGACGCAGAACTTGTTGAGACTGTGTAAATTTTTAATCTTTGAGGCGATTCTATGTTTGGAATTCCGCTATCTAACTTATAGCAAAGAAAGCACACCCAAAGACAAATTTAACGCACCATCAAACAACTTAAGTCGTAACGGGAAGAAGAACACTGGCCCGAGCTTTGTTAGTTTACTGACACAGAGAGATAATTCATAATTTCCTGAACAGTGATGTGACTAGTTTTCTCACTGGACTTAAACCATACCTCACGGATAAAGTGTACCAGCACGCGTAAGAATTTTATTATCCGCGGCATAGTCAAATAGACCACACCATCCTCACCCCGGTATCAGAGACCGTGCCCTCCCATAGAAACTGTTATTAAGAAAAGAGACACAACTACAGATTCATTTTCCAGCAATTACGGGATCCTTTTATGTGCTGACCGCCTACCCGATAATCTGGGGCTAGAACTTGAACAAACACTCATACATTTAGTTGAGGTGTAACTGCTGTTGTGTTATTCTATGGAGTGCAAGATTTTTTCACAATCGGTAAGTGAGAGCAAGATGAGTGAAGGCCTTTGCTAGCGCGTGTATGAATGACAGGAAATTAATTCTTTTGTGTGACCATTTTGTTAACTTGCTTACCTGGTAACATATATCTTTTCTGTATACCCTACATTGTTCCTTTAAGTGGGGATAGTTGATAATTTGTTAACTCTGTTTAAAACCACCTCCTTTCCATTTGCTTAGTAAAGGGAAGAACAGCTGGGAAGAACAGGTTTTTTTTTTTCTATCACTTATACCTAACTTGGTAACACCTCTTTCAGAGTAATTAACTTTACTGTTAGGTTAACGTACCCGTGTTCCTGATATTATCTATCTCTGGACTGGGTTTGTCTTTGTCTAATGAGCGGGAAGGGCTTAGTCGATATCAATCTTCTTCACCCCCTCCCAAACTTGTTATTTGCATTTGTGTACTTATGATAATTTATGTAATATCTGATATTTTTAGTGATTGATGTTATAGTGAATAAAATCACATAAACTCATTTAGTTCTGTGTGTTGGATATACCCAAAGCCCAACTTTTCCCCTATTCGTTTAATATAGTTTGTATCAACGTCGTGTGTGTGTTTGAAAACACCGAATCGGTGAGCGCGCAGATGCGAGTCTGGAAAACTGGCAAATAATTGTTTGACCAGGAGAGTGAAAGAGAAGATTGAGAGACACGATTTGTCGTAAATAAGTCTGTCTTTACTCTCCTCCAGCACGCTGTGAAGTAACTATTAAATCTCTACATTTCTATCACTGAGCTTTCCATCATCATTTTCCACTCTAAACCGGACCACTATTTCTACGACTCTTTTCTCTCAAAATAAATTTACGACAATATTTGGCCGGCTCGTCTGGGATTATTTTGAGATACATTTGATGCACACATATTTGTGGGCTGGTTCTGGGATCTTGAGCTACATTTGAGGCAATCGCATAGCCGGGTTAAAGATATTTTGAGTCTGATTTAGTTTGGGTCTAACTAGGTAGAGTGTGAATGATTTGTCTTTGTGAATTAGGGAAATAAATAAATAATTACACCCCTAGACAAACGTTCTTTAAGTATTTGGGTTATCCACACAGCATATTTACAGGTTGTTTTCTCTCCACAGCAGTAGAAAGTACAGATAAACAAATATATTTGCTATTTTAATTATCCTCTGGCGGAGATAATTATATTTCTTTCTTTATAAAAGTTGCTGGGATTGCGTGATTGTTTTACAGTCACTAAGGTTTTTGAAGTCAAAAAGAGTTGAGCTTAGCTAAAGACGGATTGTTCTGATTTTTAAAAATTAAGTTAACAACGTCTCATCTCAATAATTGACTTTAGGGACGGAGTTTGTTGTCAGAGATTTAAAATTTAGGGGAAATTTTTTTTTCCTTTTAAATTGTTTTAATATAAATTTTTCTCTACTGTTAGTAAAAGTAGATTCTTTTCCAGTGTAACTTACCATTTAGTGGCATAGTCGCTTGCGTTTAGAGCCTTAATTGCCAGATAATAGCAGCGATAAGTTTGCACAGTACAGGTAGGAGGTAACACAGGTAAATTTGTACTTGTGTTTTTTTTTTCTCGTAGCGGTTCAGAGTTCCTCCCTTTCGCGTTTCTTCTTACTAGTTCTCTAAGCATACTTCATCTTATTCTTTAACAATGGCAGAGAGGATAAAGATGAGGTCCATCTTGAGGCTGGAAGCGAAAGAGGCAGGATTAGATGCAGAAGCTGCAAACGCGTTTATTAACCAGGAATTGGAAATATATGATGCGGAGCAACAGAGAGCCGAAGCTGAGAGGAAGGCGGAGCAACAGAGAGCAGAAGCTGAGAGGAAGGAAGAGAAAGAAAGAACAGAGAGGAGAGAAGCCCAGGAGAGGGCAGATAAGAAAGAAGCGGAAGAACGTCTTTTGGAACAGAAGAAAATTGAAGCAGAGATGGAAACTCGCAGAGAGAGAGAGAGAGACAAAGAAAGACAGCATCAACTGGCGCTTAAGGCTCTAGAGAGTCGGGGCGCCTCTACTTCAACTAACGGAGAGCCGTCTTCGCCCCAGTCTCAATCAATGGACCTCTCCAGTACTCAATCTGCCCAATTAACTGCTATGTCGTTTTCTTTAGAATCTTTTCCTAGCCCTAACGAAAAAATTGACAGCTACCTAGAAAAATTCGAGAGACTCGCGAATCTTTATGGGTTAGAGAGTACCCGCTGGGCGCTCAAACTTTCAACGTCACTGAAAGGCAATGCTTATGACGTGTACACAAAGCTGGGACCGAATCAACATGATTACGACATGTTGAAAAAGGCCTTACTACAGCAGTTTGAGATGACTGCCCGAAAGTTTCTGCAGTTGTTCAGAAACAGCCGAAAAGAGAGCACGGAAACATTTCCACAGTTCTCTTCACGTCTCACAAAGTGCATTGAATTATCTGACCTACCTCTTTCATATGAGGGACTCCTCGAACTTGTTCTTGTGGAGCAGATAAAATCCACTTTGTCGAATGAAACTCGTAGATTTTTGGCTGAACAGGGGGCAGTCAGGCTTGAAGACATACTCAATAAAGCCGAACGCTATAGCAATGCAATGGCCGAACTTCCCAGCACTAAACGTAAACCCACCGATGAGCCATCTCGAAAACAGAATCTAGAGCAGGCATCCTATTCTTCCACTTCCTCTCTACATTATATCCAACTAGATAACAATACCCAGAAACCTCCCCAGGAAAAATCGAAATTCTACAAAACCCGATACCCCCCCAACAAAAATTCTGATCAACCCAACAAGCCTACGTTGGCAGCGCGGCCACCAAGGTCAAGGAAAAGGGAAGACCCCTACACCAGGAACGTCTGATCAGGGCAAACAAACCGGTGCAAACCGCATTGGATGTTTGCATACAGCCTCGAAAGGTAGAGTCAATGTCAGTGATTCTCAACCTGAGGGGGACCGACCCTCAACTCGAGGAACTGTAATTTTGAACGGTACCTCTACTACTTGTCTTTTTGACACTGGATTAAGTTTTGATTGTATTGTCGCTAGGCACCTAGTCAAACCCGGTCAGGAGACAGAGGAAACCGTCAAACTTAGTGGAGTTTTCAGGAGTGATGCACCCAGGACGCTTCCTATCGCACTGGTAGAAATACACTCTGACTTTGTCAGAGGAGTTATTAAAGCGGCCATAATGGATGATCCGATCTACCCAGTTATCCTGGGATGTAGATATGTGTTCATTGGGAGACCTAAGGAGCCGATTGTGGCAGCGGTAACCACAAGAGGGCAAGCCAAGAAGGAGAGGGAGCCTGCGCCAAACTTGTTGCCGAATGAACTGAAGGAGGCGCAACATAAGGACCCTACTCTGGCGCCCTGCTTTAAAAAACTGCCCATGGCTAAGGACCCCAGACACAACGGAGACATCTTTTCTAAGGATGGTGTATTGTATCGTAGAACGGGCAACCCGGACACGGGGAATAACCAGCTCCTAGTACCGACGCAGTACAGAAACCAGATCTTAGAAATGGGGCACTCTCTTCCCTTTAGCGGACACATGGGACAAAACGCCACTATTCAGCGAATAAAAAACCACTATTGGTGGCCAGGAATGAACTCTGACATTGTCAGGTACGTGAAATCCTGCGCCCAGTGCCAACGGGTAGCACCCAAGCACTTGACACCCCCAGTACCTATGGGGCAAATGCCAATAGTAGGGACTCCATTTGAACGGGTTGCTGTCGACATTATTGGTCCTCTGGAAAAGACCAAAAGAAGGAACAGGTTCATCCTGACCTTAGTTGACACTTGCACTATGTGGGCCGAAGCCGTACCGCTACCATGCACTAATTCCAAGCATGTCGCAGAAGCCCTTGTGCAAATTTTTACACGGTTGGGATTCCCTCAACAAGTTTTGACGGACAATGGATCCCAATTCCGTAGCCTGTTAATGGAGGAGATCTTTAAGATCTTGAGGGCCAAACATATCCACACAAGTCCCTACCATCCGGCCGGAAATGGGCTCGTGGAACGTTTTAACGGTACCCTCACACCATGATGTTACGTAAGCTGGGTCAGGAGAAACCGGAAGACTGGGACCAATATATATCGGCTGCCTTATTCGCCTACCGAGAGGTACCCCAAGCGTCTACGGGTTTTGCGCCAGCTACACTTTTATTTGGCAGACCTATTAAGGGGCCACTAGAAGCCTTACTTCGGTCCCTGACAGACCAGAAGGCTGACGAGACAGTCGTCTCTGCAAGCAAGTATGTATCTGAGCTTAAGGAAAGGCTAAAGCTAGGATGGGATCTAGCTACTACCAACCTTAAGAAAGCCCGCGCTAAAATTACTAAAAGATACAACAAAGCTGCAAAAGAGAGAGAACTACAACCAGGGGAGAAAGTCCTATTGCTACTTCCAACAGGAAGCAATAAACTTCGCATCGGATGGCAAGGACCGTTTACCGTCCTTAAAAAGATCTCACGTACCAACTACAAGATCTCCATCAAAGGAAAGGAGAAGGTCTTCCACGTAAATCTGCTAAAGAAATATTTGGAAAGACCGGTGCCATCCTCCGAGCATCTCCTGGCTGTCGCCATAGCAACGGAAGACGAGGAAGATGATGATGGTTGCATGGAGTATCCACTGCAACCCACAGAATCCTTTAAAGATGTCAAGTTCGGCGACAATCTCTCACCAGAACAACAAACAGAAACTAGGGCTCTACTAAAACAGTACAGTGCAGTTTTAACGGATGTACCTGGTCGAACAAATCTCATTGAATTTGATATGAAATTAACAAACGAGACCCCTGTTCAAACCAGAGTTTACCCCATCCCGTACGCTAAAGCTGATGCACTTCGTGGAGAAATAGACAAGCTGCGTCAGGCAGGAATTATCAGTGAGTCTACATCTCCTTACAGCTCGAGCGTAGTGCTGTTGCAGAAGCCCAATAAGGAAGTTCGGCTGTGCATTGATTACAGGTTGCTAAACGCTGTAACGGAATTCCAGCCCGAACCTCTCCAAACTGTTTCTGAGTTGTTCACCAAGCTCAGCAAAGCTAAGATCTTCTCCAAGATTGACCTCAGTAAAGGTTATTATCAAATACCAGTCAAGGAGGAAATTAAACCTTTGTTAGCTTTCAGCACTAGTGAAGGACATTACACATTTAACGTGATGCCGTTCGGTTTGCATAACGCACCAGGAGTGTTCACCAGGATGATGAGGAAGCTTCTAGAACCTTTGCAAAGTCCCCATATCCATAATTTCATGGATGACATCTTAATTGCATCGGAAACCTATGAAGAACATATTGCTACGGTTGCTATGCTCCTCAGGAGACTACAGGAAACGGGTCTCACAGCCAGACCTAGCAAATGTCTCATCGGGTTTGAACAGTTAGACTTCCTGGGGCACACTATTTCTCACGGATGCAGTTGGCCTATTAAGAAGAACGTGGAGAAAATAGCTGCAGCAAAAAGACCCCGAACGAAGAAAGACGTACGTTCCTTCATATCGCTATGTGCATACTATCAGAAGTACATCCAGAACTTCAACGGACTGACGGCACCTCTGACTGACCTCACAAAGAAAGGTTGTCCTGATAAGGTCATATGGGATCAAAAGTGCGAACACGCGTATAGCACTTTGAAAGGACAGTTGTCTGCATACCCCATCTTGAGGTTGCCTGACCTCAAGAAACCTTTTGTACTGAGAGTCGACGCGTCAGGTCAGGGCATCGGGTCAACACTGCTTCAAGCCGATGACAGTGACCTGAACATGCTATTTCCAGTTGCCTATGGCAGTCGGAAATTAAATAAAGCGGAACGGAACTACAGCGTAGTTGAAAGGGAATGTCTTGCTCTGATTGACGGTATCAGACGCCATCATGAGTTTCTTTATGGTACATCGTTCACGGTGCAAACAGACCACGCTCCGTTAGCATTTCTTGGTGCCAATAAAGAATTTAACGCAAGGATCATGCGTTGGGCGCTTCTTTTAAGCGTCTGTTCTTTCAAAGTGGAATATATTCCGGGAAGACAGAATGTCGGGGCTGATTTTCTGAGTAGAAACTGGTCTACAGAGGAAGAAGAGCAAACTGAAGATACCACTCATCCTAAAATCACCAATCAGGTCACCTCCATTGTCAAAAATGAAAACATGAAAAATGGTTTCATGTCTAAAAGTGGGGACGATTGTGACGTACGTCTAGTTTGACTAGTGAATTTTCCCTGATATGATGGATGATTTAAAGGGACCTTTAGCTTTTCATAACATTAGAACCCCTGAACATTTGTTGTAACTTTTCGTTTGCCAGAACGCATTCCACCGGGACTCATGTAGGATACAGCGACGAGATCAAAGAGACAGACCGAGGGATCTTAAGGGAGACTATCGGCGCTATCAAAGACAGTAGTTTTCCCTGATACGAGACGCAGTTGCTTGCCGCTAATTTCGCGTCTCGGTGTCAATCGAGGAACCGAGCGAACGGGGGAAAGCGAAACGGGCAGCAGCGAGCGGATACGAAGACCAGGGTGCGGCTTTTTCTCTTGATTTGGCGGTCAGATCCCCAAAAGTTCGTGAGATCAAATAAGTTGTCAAGTTTATCATGTCCCACTCAACTTACATTTCATTTTAGCTAAATAGACCATGTAGAACTAGACACGTTATCACTCGCTGGCCAGACCTTTACAGAAGCACTAGCTTTATTGAAATCTTGTTATAGATTTTCCCCTGGATTTTATATATATTTGCAGTGATTTCTAACTCTGTGCAAAGCGGTAATATATATTGTGTAAAGTGATCAGTGGTCTAGCTCAGTCATTCTATTTAAAGGGATTTTGTGTTAATTTAAACCTATTAAATTAAACCGTCTCAATAGTTCCAGTTTTAAATATAATGATCTATCTATTATATTATTTCAAAAGATAATAGATGCTTAAATTAACTTTTAAAGTCGCGAAGGAATTTATAATTAATAAATTCAGTTAAGTCCTAGTTTTATAGATGTGGGTTTTTAACCACTAGAACTCGCGCAGTGTTTATTAAATACATAATTAAATACGCGAGCATATATATAATAGGCTTAACGGGAAATTCATCGCGCTTTAGAAGGTTATTTGTTTTCGGTATATTACATGTCTTTTTTTTTTTCTTTCATACAGAGTGATCGTAACCTGTGCGATCCCAGCATTAAGAAAGAAATAAAGAAATCAATCTAAGCAAAGCAAAGCATAAACAGTGTGTAGAGTTCCCCTGACGCAGAACTTGTTGAGACTGTGTAAATTTTTAATCTTTGAGGCGATTCTATGTTTGGAATTCCGCTATCTAACTTATAGCAAAGAAAGCACACCCAAAGACAAATTTAACGCACCATCAAACAACTTAAGTCGTAACGGGAAGAAGAACACTGGCCCGAGCTTTGTTAGTTTACTGACACAGAGAGATAATTCATAATTTCCTGAACAGTGATGTGACTAGTTTTCTCACTGGACTTAAACCATACCTCACGGATAAAGTGTACCAGCACGCGTAAGAATTTTATTATCCGCGGCATAGTCAAATAGACCACACCATCCTCACCCCGGTATCAGAGACCGTGCCCTCCCATAGAAACTGTTATTAAGAAAAGAGACACAACTACAGATTCATTTTCCAGCGATTACGGGATCCTTTTATGTGCTGACCGCCTACCCGATAATCTGGGGCTAGAACTTGAACAAACACTCATACATTTAGTTGAGGTGTAACTGCTGTTGTGTTATTCTATGGAGTGCAAGATTTTTTCACAATCGGTAAGTGAGAGCAAGATGAGTGAAGGCCTTTGCTAGCGCGTGTATGAATGACAGGAAATTAATTCTTTTGTGTGACCATTTTGTTAACTTGCTTACCTGGTAACATATATATCTTTTCTGTATACCCTACATTGTTCCTTTAAGTGGGATAGTTGATAATTTGTTAACTCTGTTTAAAACCACCTCCTTTCCATTTGCTTAGTAAAGGGAAGAACAGCTGGGAAGAACAGGTTTTTTTTTTTCTATCACTTATACCTAACTTGGTAACACCTCTTTCAGAGTAATTAACTTTACTGTTAGGTTAACGTACCTGTGTTCCTGATATTATCTATCTCTGGACTGGGTTTGTCTTTGTCTAATGAGCGGGAAGGGCTTAGTCGATACCAATCTTCTTCACCCCCTCCCAAACTTGTTATTTGCATTTGTGTACTTATGATAATTTATGTAATATCTGATATTTTTAGTGATTGATGTTATAGTGAATAAAATCACATAAACTCATTTAGTTCTGTGTGTTGGATATACCCAAAGCCCAACTTTTCCCCTATTCGTTTAATATAGTTTGTATCAACGTCGTGTGTGTGTTTGAAAACACCGAATCGGTGAGCGCGCAGATGCGAGTCTGGAAAACTGGCAAATAATTGTTTGACCAGGAGAGTGAAAGAGAAGATTGAGAGACACGATTTGTCGTAAATAAGTCTGTCTTTACTCTCCTCCAGCACGCTGTGAAGTAACTATTAAATCTCTACATTTCTATCACTGAGCTTTCCATCATCATTTTCCACTCTAAACCGGACCACTATTTCTACGACTCTTTTCTCTCAAAATAAATTTACGACAAGGGACTTAGTGTACTGACTGAGATCAGCTGTGAAGGTATCTGTATCTAATATGTGTAGTGTTTTACAGATAACCTTACTTACTGCCACATATTTATATCTCAGTCAGAATTATTCTGGAATATTGTGTTGGCAACGTTATATGTCTAGGGTTATGCAAATGATGAAGTGTAAGTCACCACAACAACAAACAGATAAACAATTTAATTATTCCACCATACTTGACAATACTGTGACACTCACAAACAGTCAACACTCTAGAAGACTATCTTAAAAGATTCAATGATAAATTTCAGATATATACAGATGTATTGATTTTTTCTACAATAGTGATTCTGATTCAAATACACAGTGAACCAGGCAATATTATAACATGTAATTACAAATATTATGTACACAGATATAAATGTGGTCTTTGCATTGACCTACAATATTAGTAATCTATGTGTGTGAGTTGTGATGTGGTAATATGAGGTAATACTGGTTTTGTTCTTCAAGATAGATTCTTATTAGACATCATGACTGCATGTGCTTGTGTATGTTTGGAACTAGTATTGGAGATGGTCTCAGTTCCGAACATTAAAACAATTAATTGCCCCTCTTTAATTAAGTTAGTGTCATTTACGAGGGGTACATAGTGTTGAGCTCTTTTGGCCACAGTGGGCTTAACTTTCGTGATGGCGGCAGGCAAGGACTCCTCTACTAGACTTCTTCACTGGTTCTGAAGACACCTCACTGGTTACTACAGGGACCAAAGAGTATGTTGTAGCCTCTGGATTCAGCAAACGCTCAGACCAGGTGCGGCTTCAATAACTAGGACCACAGTCCCTGAAACAAGAAGGATGTACCTCCTACTTCAGAACTAATTTATACTATCTGGCTAGACTGAGCACAATACATCACAAACACAGAGTTCAGAGCTTTATTTTTACTGCTATCTTCTTCTGAAGCAGTTTACTCCAGTATTAACCTCCTTAATGGTTACTACGCCTCTGCACTTTCAGCTATAATTCCTTCCATGTCATAAGGTAGGTGTCAGTGTACTATCTGGTAATTCCATGTAGTGTTACTTTTCTCCGACACCTTCTGTTCAGGTTGGAGCACTACATATATAGATATAGGCCTTGTCTCATGTTCGCTACTGAACTGCACATATATACATACATAAATTATCAATGTACATTCAATTTTCATTAAAAAGAGATCAAATATTTCAACCTACCAAAATTCAAGGAAATAAACACAGATACGTTGACTAGCACTGAATGTAGGCACAAATACTGGCACAAATTCCCATCTGCTTATGTTCCAGGCTTTTATTTAGCAAAAATATGAGCTGGCTTCAACGCACTGTTGCTTTATCAAGCTTATTTGAACTAGTGGTCTCGAACTAACGCTATCAATTAACTATATTAACAGACCTAACCAATCAGGCCATTTCTACCCCATCGTTTGAAAAAAAGTACTCTTACTTCCGTCTCCCTTGACAACAAAAGATAGCATTTATAGTCCGACTAATCGTGTTTAGCCTTACATATCATTCCATCCAATCAATTCAAATGTAACTTGTGGCCTATTTCCGTACAATGGTGGTTTAAAATTCTGCCACTGAGCGACTCCGAGTTTTTAGGTTGTCTGACACCCTCATTATTTTCTTTTGCCTATAATTTATTAATTTCTGGACTATTTGCGTAACACTTAACATATTCTGTGTCAGCAAGCCCTAAGGAATCCAAATATCTCAATCTAACGGAGCTAGGTGGCTGCGTTCAAAATGTGCATTTTCTACCACCTCCTGTTCACTTCAATCCCCATGTGGTGTCTGGGTACTGTCATGTTTTCAAACGTAAACCCATCTAATGTCATCTTTCCTAATAAGCGTTTTTTCAGGTTTTTAAAACCTAACTCTGGGAAGGGTAGTGTTTTTATCACTGTCCGTCTGAAAAAAAGTTAGTGCATGTGGCCTTACACGCGTGATAGTAGTAATTGTATATCGCGTTACGCTTGTTGGGGGTGGCATTAATAGCGAGACGCGTGTTTAGTGTTGCATGCGTTCCTGATTTTCAGCTTTCCCTTCTTTCCATCCTACATCCATCTGTCCATTCGTAGTGTAATTAATTTAGGTCATACGCAGTGTGCCTCTCAATGTTTTTTCTTAGAAATGCAATACCCGTTTTAATGTGTTGTGGAAACGCTTGTATTATGCAGTGGCTTATATTTAACGTGGAAACGTTACAATTTGCAGACGAAGCATAAAACAAAGGGGATTTCGAGTACTGTCATTGTGACAGCACTGTTCTTTACCATTCTTCTTCCTTTTATAGAATTTATTTGTTAGGCTTTACATTTACTTTTTAATTTATATATGTGGATTAGAATTTCTCACGACACAATGCTGACACTGAACTGTCCTTGGTGGATATCAGATTTGGTAGACCCAGCTGTAGGGATGCCAATGACCAGTTGAAGTTCACTCTTTGGGGTCCTGCACTTTTGTGGGATTGCCTCTGATGAACAACACAGGCTTCTGATACTTGACAGTCCGGTTTGAGTTATTTCATGGAACCTGAAACATCATATCAGCCTTGGCTAGTATCTGGCTAGACTTATAGCTGACTAGCACAGATGTCAGACCAGTCAGTCATCAGATGTCACCGTTATACAATCATAGTAAGTAAGGACATCATTTCAGTGATATAGAAGTATTAACATTTCAGTTAATTGTATCTGACTAGTACATAAGTCAGACTAGTCAGTCATCAGATGTCAAAGTTATACAGTCATAGCGAGTAACATCATTTCAATGATACAGAATTAATATTAACATTATCAGTAATAAACATCATCTGGGTTATTCTGCTCCTGTAATCTTTTACTTATTTATAACTTGATCTATCCAAACCATGTAGGGTACAAATTTAAATACTGATGCCATTCTTAGCATCTACACAAAAGTAATACACAATTAAATAAAGTGAGTGCCCGACTGACGAAACGATAGTGTTGCTTTCTTCAGTAGCACCATTACATAATTGTTGAATTGAAACTGGCTGGGGAACACTCCAGTTTACCAGCTGTAAATGGGCACTCAGTTGTGCGCTCGAACTAGGGAAGGAAAAGGCATCGAGGAAGGGAACTAATCACCTAACCTCGTAAAAGCGGTATCTTCCATGATGAAGCTTCTAACAATTCCTTTGCCTATGACAATCTCTGCCATGGGACTGCCTTTATCTTCGTCGAGATACAGCAATTAATTTGATAGATTTTATCTACATTTGGCTGTGGGGCTAGTTTTGATACGTTTTTGTACAATCATCCACAAAGCACATGTTTAAATCATATTCAAAATAACAATACATTATATTAATGAATATTATACAGGCATATATTGAGAAGTTTATATGAACCTAAAATTAAAAAAAATATTATACACGGTAGTTATCATAATTTCGCTTACCCTCAGACTTCAGATACTGGACTGAAAAATGTTTCTGGCGATCCGCTCACAATTCATATGGTATATGGGTAGTGGCGAAACTCTGCCTCCAGTCTGTCTCAAACCTCTTTCGTTGTGTGTCTCTGAGTTTACCGCTCCGCTACTTATAAGTCTAGCGCGGGCGTATAGGAGGGTACTGACGTCACAGCTTAAGCCTCGGCTGAAAAACTTTCCCGAAACAACAATTTCAGCCGATCTGTGCGTTGACTGAAATTTCTCCTTTCTCATCCTCGGCTTATATATTATCCATACTGTTCCATCTTATCTTGTTTTATACAGTTGATAATTCTCTACCTTCCTATCCATGTAATTTCCCAAACTGTTATTTGTTGATTTTAGTATTTAGTACAGAAGTGGGTTTACAGGCTTTCAGTATAACTATGGGCAGCCGAAATACACATATATCTCCGTAAAGGATAACTTCCTACCGTTTCTACTTATACACAGTTGTACAATGCATCGTCTACAGTTTGCCGATATACCGCCATTTTGATAGCGGCCGCTTTGCTGACAATCGATCGGTGACTTTAACTGTAAACTCCTCGACCACGTTTGCAATGCATTGAAACCAATTTTGCGACACTGTTACTCAATTTTAGTAAATGTATCAGCTGTGCTGTTAATTACGTATATAAAATTTATCAGCTATGCTGTTATTCTTGTCGCTTGCTATGCTAACTCAGTTTTTCGTCCTTGACCGTTTAATGCTCACAATTGCTGACAGAAATGGTACTAATGTGTACTCATCTCTTGAAAACAGTTATGTCCTTAATTTCTTGCACACAACACCCGCTGATGGTCGTTTCGTTAGCCCACCCAAGACTGAGGGGGACTAAAGATGTAGCTCCTGTGCAATCACTGTGCTCCTGCGATTGTATGGACATATACAAAGCGAGACACACACAGATATTAATTAAGTCTAATACTATCAATAAAATTTATAACACAATGAACTAAATTCAGCTGGTTAAATTTAGAATAGAAAATCTTTTTTTAAATTTATTTGTTCTGAACCAAGGTTTTATTTTGGCCAGAACTTATGCAAAGATTTTGAAATTTATGAATGAATGGCATGAATAAAGGGCATGTTACTGTTCGTAATGTTAATTTTCCTGGGAAAACTATGAATGGATGTGCTGTTGGGGTGGCTTCATCCCTCCCTGTTTATGCCTACACAGCATTGTCCATTAATGATGGAAGGAAATGGGATGCTTCAGTAGTAAATTCTCTTGGGTGCTAGTTTTATGAAGTTGGTGTAAGTTCAGCAGGCCAGCTAGCCTACTTAACTTTGCCAGATTTGTTCTGGTGCTGGAATATGATGGCCCCACCTCTCCGTGCTTGAACAATACAAAGATGTTCTGCCGAAATGTACACTGCACGGGTCCTCACTTCAATTATTAATCAGCATTTGACACCACCTTAGTGTCAAGATCGAACTCACAGCTCTGAAATAAAGTATTGGTTTTTGCTCAGAACCTTACCTAATAAGCCACTTCTACACATAACAAATTACAATAACACCACATAAACAGGGTCAGTTCTCTCTGACCAGACAGCACATCTTACCTAGTTGGTTTCGCATAGGGTAAGTTTCCCCAGTCTACAGATTCTGAAATAGGTGCATTATCTCACTGCCATAGAATAGGATAGGTGATATGATTCACTGTTCTCAACCCTTGATCACCCCTTCCTAAACCTTGCTGTAGTTTATATATTGTTTGTCCCTAGACCCTGAACTAGGGCGGGGGGTCCAGAGCGAATCCTTACTTGTTTGTAAGGCTAGATTTCGATATGGCAGTATCAAATCACTCGGACATTAAACAGTATTCAAAATATGCAAAGAAATAATTTCAATCTTACCAGATTATGAATAAAGAACACAGAAATGCTAGCAAAACTCAGCTGAGCTGCTGGCTATAGTATGGCGTCCCTGAACTTATTTCAATTTATTTCATTTGGAAATCACCACACTTGAAATTTACTGTGTCTATCACTGGACAACTATTGAGGAATGGCAAAAAAGCTCGTCTGAGCGCGGATAATATGATTGTCTGTGGCCAATCAATGCCTTGGTTTTTTTAAATTCAAATTTCCTACACTAAAGTCATTTCAGTCATGCTTCAGTCAAGTATGGATTTTTATCTGTTAGTCTGTCCGTCTCTACTTGCGTTTTCACAAAACGTACTTGATTTTTGAACCAACCTTTCTCTCCCCTCCAAAATTTTGTCGATAAAAGTTATTTTTAGACACAGCTTCCACCAATATCCCTTCTCTTCCATGCTAAGTAGATTTGAACACCTGCGTCTCAAGGTCGCGATTTTTGTGCAAATAGCGACACTTTTGATTCAATGCAGTCTTTCGCTGTTGTGAACAACACTGTCTTTTGTCATTATTTTCATTATTATCTATCCGTCTGTAAAATTAAAAGTATATTATTTCACTGCTCAAGATGGGTCATCCGGCCATCTAATTTTTTATATTCCTAACATTTGTGGTGAAGTGGGATGTTATAAATATTTATAGGGGACTTAGTGTACTGACTGAGATCAGCTGTGAAGGTATATATATCTAATAAGAGTAGTGTATTATATATAACCTTACTTGCTGCCACATATGTATACCTCAGTCAGAATTATTCTGGAATAGTGTGATGACTACGTTGTATGTCTAGGGTATGTGTATGATGAAGTGTAAGTCATAACAACAACAGACAGATAAACAATTTAATTTATTCCACCACACTTGACAACACTGTGACACTCACATACATATAACACTCTAAAGGATATCTTAAAGGAGTCACTGATAACTTTTCAAATAACAATATGTATTCATTGCTGTTATGAATGAATATGTGTCCTGATTCAAATACAAAGGGAACCAGGAATCACAATCAATTTTATTTACAAGTTATATGTACAGAATTTATCAATATGAATATTGTAATGACATATATTATTAAAAGTATCCTATGTGTGTCAGTTGTGTAGTAGTAATATGAGGTAATACTGGTTTTGTTTTGTTCAAGCTCTGTTGGTATTTATCATCATGACTTCAATAGTTTGTCTTTATGGGAACTATTATTGGAGATGTTCTCAGTTCCTGATATTAACACAATTTAATTCCCCTCTTAATGTTATTTTTACAAGGTCATTTTAAGCTGGGGTACATAATTTTGAGCTCAGCTGGCCACATCAGCTTATCTTGCGTGATGGCGGCAGGAACAGACTCTCCTCTGCTCGATTCTCCCCTCGGCTCTGGAGACACCTCACTGATAGCTAAATGGACCAAGGAGTATGCTGTCCGACTCTGGATTCAGCAAAGCTCTGACCAGGTGCTGCTCAATACCATCAAGACCACGGTCCCTGAAAACAAGAAGGATGTACCTTCTACTTCATAACTAATTTATACTCTCTTTTTACACTGAGCACAGTACATCACAAACATTGAGTTCAGAGCGTTAGGCCAACTGTCAGCTTCATCTGAAATACTTTATACCAGTATTTACCTCCTTAATGGTTACTACGCCTCTGCACTTCCAGCATTATTTCTGTCTAATCAATAATCTAGGTGTCAGTGTACTGTTTGGCCATTCCATGCAGTTTTACTTTCCTCCGACACCTTCTGTTCAGGCGGGAGCATTATAGGCTTTACATCATGTTTGCTACTGAACTACACATATATACAGGCATAAATTAACAATTCACATTCAATTTTCATTAAAAGATACTGAATGTTTCAAGCTTACCACAATTCATGGAAACAAACACAGATACGTTGATTAGCAATGAATTCTGGCACAACTACTGGCACAAATTCCCATCTGCTTATGTTCCAGGCTTTTATTTAGCAAAAATATGAGCTGGCTTCAACGCACTGTTGCTTTATCAAGCTTATTTGACTAGTGGTCTCGAACTAACGCTCCTAAGTGAGTATATCAGCGAGTCTAGCCAATGGAGCCACGTTTCGACAAGTATTTGAAAAAATTTTAACTTCCTACGTCTCCCCTAACAACCAAAGATAGTATTTATAGCCCGACTAATCATGTTTAGCCTTACATATCATTCCAGCCAATCAGTTCAAATGTAACTTGTGGCCCATTTCCCGTACAATGGTGGTGTAAAAAAATCTACCACTGAGCGATTCTGATTTTGGGTGTTGTCTGACAGCACCATCATTTTATTTTGGCTATAACTTGTTAATTCCTAGACTATTTGCATAACATTGTACATATTCTTTGTCAGCAAGCCCTAAGGAACCCAAATATACCAATTTAAAAGAGCTAAGTGGCTGCGTTCAAAATATGCAATTTCTACTACCTCCTGTTTCGAAGATGTGCTGTCTGGGTACTGTAATGTTTTCAAACGTAAACCCATATAATGTTATCTTTTCTAATAAGCGTTTTTCGTGATTTTAAAACCTAACTCTGGGAAGGGTAGTGAATTTATCACTGTCCGTCCGAAAAAGTTAGTGCATGTAGCCTTACACGCGTGATAGTAGTAATTGTGTATCGCGTTATGCTTGTTGGGGGTGGCATTAATAGCGAGACGCGTGTTTAATTTTGCATGCGTTCCTGATTTTATTCGCCCCTCTCTCTTTCTATTTGAGTCCATCTGTTCGTTCGTTTTGGTAACGTAATATAATTAATGTTAGGATTAATCTAGGTCATTACACAGTCTGCCTCTCAATGTTTTTCTTAGAAATACAGCACACGTTTCATTGAAGAAAGCGGGTAATAATACAGTAGGCTTTTACTATCAACGTGAAAGCGTTACAATTTGCAGACGAAGCAGAAAACAAGGGGGATTTCGAGTACTGTCATTGTGACAGCACTGTTATTTTACCATTGCTCTTTTCTTTATTAGAATTTATTTGTTAAGCTTTACATTTACTTTTTAATTTATATATGTGGATTAGAATATTCCACGACATCTCCCCTCTTAAAACAGACATTATATGTCAGTCCTTTATTCTATATACACATAGATAAATGTAAGTCAACTTGACTTTACTCTGCTGTGGTGCTATCATGGTTTTATGTAGTTGGGTCCATTCAGAGTAGGCACTACTCATGAAATCTGCCTCAGACTTCTACAACCAATAATATATTTCGGTTATGTTACTTAACAGCCGCAAGTGTGAGTGCTTGTCTTAATGCTGCTTCGCAACCCGTATTCACCATGTCTCTTCTCTGAGTCTGCGCAATGACATGTCCAGAGAACATTATATTTCCCTCAAAATGTACGTTATGAGGAGATAACATATACCTGGTGATAGCAGAGTTTTCGTAGTGGATCCCATAATCTTCTTATTATCCTGTATGAAACATTCGGAATATCCTCAATCAAAGAGGCAACTCAGGGATTCATTACGTTCCTCCGAAATGTTTACATCCAACAATTTTGTCTGATCTCAGGTTTTACTGGAATCTGATATTATCCTTTACTCAGATCCACCCTTGAGAAATATTTAGCTTTATTTAGTCTGGCAAACAGTTGATTTGTATCCGGCAATGGATCCACCTGTCCTTCTGTAATAGCATTCAGTCTCCTGTAATCTATACAGAGTCTATGTTCTCCAGAGGGCTTCCTTAAGAGTACAACACCGGAACTATACGAAGATTCACTGTGCGAAATAATTCCTTCCTTCAACAGATAGTCTATCTCTTCCTTCAAAGCTTTCTCCTTAGCAAACGGAATCGAATATGGTTTCATACAGACAGGTGTGGGGTCTATCAGTTTTCATATCATATTCCAATAGGTTTGTATGCCCTGGTCGGTCTGTTAACACCTCTGCATGATTATTTAGAACCTGTTGCACTCTCTCTTTCTGAGTTTTCGTTAAATGTGTACTGATTTTCACCTGTGCTGCTGTCTCACAGGGGTGTAATGGATACTCAAATGATGAAAGTGGTTCCTTTTTCATCTCCATGGCGATGGACAAGGTCAACAAGTGTGTCTCTTCCTGATGTTCTCTTTCCAAATATTTCTTCAGGAGATTCACATGATAGATTTTTTCTTTCCCCTTCTTATCTATCTCATAATTTGTTCTAGACACCTTCTCTAAAACTGTATATGGACCCTGCCATCCAATTTGTAACTTATTCTGACTCCCGGGCAAAAGAAGCAGTACTTTCTCTCCCACAGCCAAATTTCTGTCTTTCGCTTTCCTGTTATAATAGGCAGCATGTTTCTTCCTGGCTTGTTTCAAATTTTCATTGGCAAGTTTCCAACCAGTTTTTAAACGAGTGGTCAGCTCATTCACATATTGGTATGAAGATGTAATGTTTTCCTCTGCCTTTTCATCAGTCCACGTTCTTAACAAAGCTACATATGGACCTTTAATTGTGTGGACCTATTTGTCCATGCACCGGTATGGTCTCTTCCACTCGAAGCTTTATAGTGATGATTTTTCCTCCCAGAATTATCATTCACAAAACGACCGCTACCAATTTTTCTTTTGGGGCTTTCTCCCCACTTAAAATTCTTGATGAGAGATTTCCTCTCTACATCTTCTTCCTCCAGTTTGTTTAAGTCCGATTGAGGGATTTTCGGCTTATCCTGGGGTAAGACAATGTTCCCACTTGTGGGTGTTCCCTCATGTGCTATGCTACACCTTTCTACAAAATTCTCAATGTCCCATCTTGCTTTGGGCCAATAATAATTGTGAGCCACCTTTTGAATGATGGTACCTATTTTCTCATGGTCCCCATCTGGTTTCACATGTAGGCTCCTTATTAAGTCTGCCCTATATCTTTTAGGAAGTACCAGTTGTCCCTGACCTTTGGATCTAGCTCCAGTCTTCCTATACATCAACTTGTTTTTCATGTAGAAATCTCCCTTGCCTGGAGTTGTATGACAAGTTGACAATTTTCTGAAACAAGGCTTGAGTGTTTTATCCCCAGCCTGTGCCTTCCTCATCTCTTCTGGAGTGGTATCTAACATAATATCCTCCTCCTGTCTTGAGGTCGACCTGACCTGAAGGGTTGCCATATACACAGGTTTCCTTCTGCAACGGTCAGTGTCATGATTGTCCATCTGACAATTCTTACACCACCTTTTTCCTTGGTTGAAAGATTTTCTTTCATCATATTTCCTTTCATCGAATTGTGGGAATTTATTTTTATTTTCATACCGTGGCCTATCAAATTGGTGCTTACCTTTATTTTGATCCCTAGGATCAAATTTATTAAAGTTCTGTGGTGCCCTAAAGTTATCCACTTGTTTCTTTTTATTTCCTGTTACCTCTGCTTGAGCTGCTTGATACCTTTCAGCAACATTTAGCAACTCACCCAGCCTCTCTGCACCTTGTTCCATGAGAAACTTTCTCAGGTCTGGAGCCATGGACTCTCTTAATTGCTCTATAAGGACCATTTCCTTAAGATCTTGGGTTTTCCCCAGAGAAGTCCATTTCTCCAAGTATGTCTCTATTCGTGCAGAGAACTGGTGATAGGTTTCACCTGACAGTAGTTTAGCATTCCTAAATTTTTTCCTATAGAATTCTGCATTCTTTTCATATCTTAACAAAAGAGCCTGCTTTAGCATGTCATAATTTTCCTGATCACCTCTACTCATTTTTGCAAAAACTTCATAAGCTGCCCCACGAAGTCCCTGAGATAACTTTAAGCTCCACCTTTCTCTCTCTAACCCATACGTGGTAGCTAATAGTTCATACCTATTTAGGTAGCTCTCTATATCATCGTCTTCTCAACAAAATGATCTAAATGAAAATTCATAGCTGAGGTTGAGGCTCCTTGGCTAGCAGTGGCATCAGAGGCAAAGGGACTGGCACCATTTTCAGGAGCATGGCCCTGAAACTCAAACTCCCTTAGTCGTAACTCATGTTCCCTTTGTAATCTCTTCTCCTCCTTTTTCTGCTTCCCTTTCTGCAGCTAATCTCTTCTCTTCTCTTTCTGCAGCTAATTTCTTCTCTTCTCTTTCTGCAGTCAATCTTCTTTCTTCTGCTTCCAATTTCTTAGCCTCAGCCTCAATCTGCAACCTCTTAGTCTCAGCCTCTAACTTTCTTTCGGCCTCTTTTTCTAATCTTCTTTCTTCGCGTTCAATAAATTTGTCACATTCCGTAGTGACATAGGCAACCATAACTTGCCCATCTAATCCTAACTCCTTTGCAGTCTGAACAGCAGCAGATCGAAATTTGGCCAGGTCCGCCATTGTCTATCAATATATATCTAATGGACAACACAGGCACCGTGAGCTCAACCTTATTTAATTCCACCCAAGGATACCTTTTAATTCTTATATTCCCTGAAGTGAATTACCCCCAATATTTTTAATAGGGAAAGATTCAAAATCCCAAGAGCGAGACCCCAATATATGTGGTGAAGTGGGATGTTATAAATATTTATAGGGGACTTAGTGTACTGACTGAGATCAGCTGTGAAGGTATATATATCTAATAAGAGTAGTGTATTATATATAACCTTACTTGCTGCCACATATGTATACCTCAGTCAGAATTATTCTGGAATAGTGTGATGACTACGTTGTATGTCTAGGGTATGTGTATGATGAAGTGTAAGTCATAACAACAACAGACAGATAAACAATTTAATTTATTCCACCACACTTGACAACACTGTGACACTCACATACATATAACACTCTAAAGGATATCTTAAAGGAGTCACTGATAACTTTTCAAATAACAATATGTATTCATTGCTGTTATGAATGAATATGTGTCCTGATTCAAATACAAAGGGAACCAGGAATCACAATCAATTTTACTTACAAGTTATATGTACAGAATTTATCAATATGAATATTGTAATGACATATATTATTAAAAGTATCCTATGTGTGTCAGTTGTGTAGTAGTAATATGAGGTAATACTGGTTTTGTTTTGTTCAAGCTCTGTTGGTATTTATCATCATGACTTCAATAGTTTGTCTTTATGGGAACTATTATTGGAGATGTTCTCAGTTCCTGATATTAACACAATTTAATTCCCCTCTTAATGTTATTTTTACAAGGTCATTTTAAGCTGGGGTACATAATTTTGAGCTCAGCTGGCCACATCAGCTTATCTTGCGTGATGGCGGCAGGAACAGACTCCTCTGCTCGATTCTCCCCTCGGCTCTGGAGACACCTCACTGATAGCTAAATGGACCAAGGAGTATGCTGTCCGACTCTGGATTCAGCAAAGCTCTGACCAGGTGCTGCTCAATATCATCAAGACCACGGTCCCTGAAAACAAGAAGGATGTACCTTCTACTTCATAACTAATTTATACTCTCTTTTTACACTGAGCACAGTACATCACAAACATTGAGTTCAGAGCGTTAGGCCAACTGTCAGCTTCATCTGAAATACTTTATACCAGTATTTACCTCCTTAATGGTTACTACGCCTCTGCACTTCCAGCATTATTTCTGTCTAATCAATAATCTAGGTGTCAGTGTACTGTTTGGCCATTCCATGCAGTTTTACTTTCCTCCGACACCTTCTGTTCAGGCGGGAGCATTATAGGCTTTACATCATGTTTGCTACTGAACTACACATATATACAGGCATAAATTAACAATTCACATTCAATTTTCATTAAAAGATACTGAATGTTTCAAGCTTACCACAATTCATGGAAACAAACACAGATACGTTGATTAGCAATGAATTCTGGCACAACTACTGGCACAAATTCCCATCTGCTTATGTTCCAGGCTTTTATTTAGCAAAAATATGAGCTGGCTTCAACGCACTGTTGCTTTATCAAGCTTATTTGACTAGTGGTCTCGAACTAACGCTCCTAAGTGAGTATATCAGCGAGTCTAGCCAATGGAGCCACGTTTCGACAAGTATTTGAAAAAATTTTTAACTTCCTACGTCTCCCCTAACAACCAAAGATAGTATTTATAGCCCGACTAATCGTGTTTAGCCTTACATATCATTCCAGCCAATCAGTTCAAATGTAACTTGTGGCCCATTTCCCGTACAATGGTGGTGTAAAAAAAATCTACCACTGAGCGATTCTGATTTTGGGTGTTGTCTGACAGCACCATCATTTTATTTTGGCTATAACTTGTTAATTCCTAGACTATTTGCATAACATTGTACATATTCTTTGTCAGCAAACCCTAAGGAACCCAAATATACCAATTTAAAAGAGCTAAGTGGCTGCGTTCAAAATATGCAATTTCTACTACCTCCTGTTTCGAAGATGTGCTGTCTGGGTACTGTAATGTTTTCAAACGTAAACCCATATAATGTTATCTTTTCTAATAAGCGTTTTTCGTGATTTTAAAACCTAACTCTGGGAAGGGTAGTGAATTTATCACTGTCCGTCCGAAAAAATTAGTGCATGTAGCCTTACACGCGTGATAGTAGTAATTGTGTATCGCGTTACGCTTGTTGGGGGTGGCATTAATAGCGAGACGCGTGTTTAATTTTGCATGCGTTCCTTATTTTATTCGCCCCTCTCTCTTTCTATTTGAGTCCATCTGTTCGTTCGTTTTGGTAACGTAATATAATTAATGTTAGGATTAATCTAGGTCATTACACAGTCTGCCTCTCAATGTTTTTCTTAGAAATACAGCACACGTTTCATTGAAGAAAGCGGGTAATAATACAGTAGGCTTTTACTATCAACGTGAAAGCGTTACAATTTGCAGACGAAGCAGAAAACAAGGGGGATTTCGAGTACTGTCATTGTGACAGCACTGTTATTTTACCATTGCTCTTTTCTTTATTAGAATTTATTTGTTAAGCTTTACATTTACTTTTTAATTTATATATGTGGATTAGAATATTCCACGACAACATTAATATTAAGAAAAGTTACTTTTTAAATTTTGTAATATTTCAAGCATCTGCGTTTAGCCGCTGAATTCAAATCAAAGGCTTGGTATCGCAAAAGCATCCAATAAATGACTGTGGCGTATCATATCCAGGGTCCCTTCTGTCGAGTTCCTTACTTTATGTCAACTTGGGGAACGTGACTTTTTCCTCCGTTCCCCCCCCCCCCCCTTCCCCCCCCCCCCCCCCCCCAATTGCGTCTCCTTAGCCTTGCTAGTCTCACGCAATTTCTTCCAGTCATATTTTTTTTTTCCTTTTGATCCGTCGTTCAATTTTTATGGAGGGTGATGACCCGCGGTCAGGGCGATCATGTACTATCAGCAGCTTACGCATTATGTTTTTATCCTTACATTTTATCCTTTGGAGATATTTTTACGTTGTATCACTTGTTAATTTTATGACACATCTCCCCACTTGAAAACATGCCTACGGCAAGTTCTAAAACCAGTGATACACATAGATAAAATCTCTCCTCACGTCTGCCATTACTCTAATTTTGATCACAGGGGTGCCGACTGAGGAAATCTGCACCGACATTCAATTTGCCTGGGATATATTGGATACTAAACTGATAAGGTTGAAGTAATAAAGACCACCTCAGCAATCTTGCGTTTTCATGCTTAGCCTGAGATAAGAATACGAGAGGCTGATGATCCGTCTCCACCACAAAAGTCCTACCATACAGATAGATTTGAAACTTCTTTATTGCCCAGATTAACGCTAAACATTCTTTTTCGCTTGTGGAGTATCCTTGTTCCGCCTTATTCAATTTGCGGCTTGCATAAGCGACTGGTTTCAGTTCCCCATCAGGTGAAGATGATCTTTGCAACAAAGCCCCTCCGAGTCCTACATTACTTGCATCGGTTCTTAAGACAAAGTCCTGTGTCAAATCAGGCAGTTTGAGAATAGGCCTGCTAGTGAGTTTTTCCTTTAACTCTTGGAACGCTAGTTCACATTGTGCAGTCCAAATAATTTTATCTGGAAGTCCCTTGCGAGTCAGATCAGTCAGAGGAGCACAAATAGCGTTAAAATTTTTGATGTATTTCTGATAAAATCCGCATAACGACACGAATGATCGCACGTCCTTTTTTGTTTGTGGTCTAGGTGCTCTCTGCAGTTTTTCCAAGTTCTTAGGATCAGGGGTCATGTTACCCTGATATACAGTGTGTCCCAAGAATTCCAACTCTTTGCATCCAATACAACATTTTGTTGGCCTAGCAGTTAAGTTCGCCTCCCGAAGTCTATTAAATAACATTTCTAGAGCTTCAATGTGTTCTTCAAATGTCTCTGTGGCGACGAGAATATCATCCATGAAATTCGTGATACATGGGTTATTCAGGGGATCCAACAATTTGCGCATCATCCTTGAAAATACACTCGGAGCATTTTTCAGTCCGAATGGTAGCATATTGAATTCATAATGTCCATCCGAAGTGCTAAAAGCCAAATAAGGTCTCACTTCAGGCTTCACTGGGATCTGGTAATAGCCTTTACTAAGATCCACCTTTGAAAAGTATTTTGCCTTGTTCAGTCTGGCAAATAACTGTTTTGTGTCTGGTAATGGATCCACTTGTCCTTCTGTGACAGCATTCAGTTTCCTGTAATCTATGCACAGTCTGTGTTCCCCAGACGGTTTTCTCAACAAAACGACACTAGAACTAAAAGATGATTCACTGTGCGAAATAATCCCCTCCTTCAGCAAATAATCTATTTCTTCCTTCAATGCCTTCTCCTGCGCAAACGGAATAGAATAGGCTCTCATACAGATTGGGTTTGAGTCTACCAGTTTCATGTCATACTGTAGCAAATTTGTATGGCCTGGTTTATCTGTTAGTACATCTGTATGTTCCTCCAGAACCTGTTGAACTCTCTCCCTCTGGTTTTTAGTCAGGTGCTTACTGACTTTTACCTGTGCTGCTGTTTCACAAGGATGTAATGGGTATTCATGTGAGGTGAGTGGTTCCTTTTGCATCTAGGTTGCAATAGCCAAGGTCAATAAGGGGGTGCTTTCCTGGAGTGGTCTGTCCAGATACTTCTTTAATAAGTTTACATGATAAACTTTCTCCTTCCCCTTTTTGTCAATTTTATAGTTTGTTCTAGACACCTTCTCTAGAACCGTATATGGACCTTGCCAACCAATTTGTAATTTATTCTGGCTACCGGGTAGTAGAAGAAGCACCTTCTCTCCCACAGCTAGTTCTCGGTCCCTTGCCTTCCTATTAAAATATGCTGCATGTTTCTTCCTGGCTTGTTTCAAATTATCATTTGCCAGTTTCCATCCAGCTTTCAAACGAGTGGTCAGTTCGTTCACGTATTGATAAGATGAGGTAACAGGTTCTTCCGCCTTCTCATCCGTCCAGGTCCTTAATAAAGCTTCTAAAGGACCTTTTATTGGCCTCCCAAATAGCAGAGTTGCGGGAGCCATCCCGGTTGAACTATGTGGTACCTCCCGATACGCAAACAATGCGGCGGGCAGGAATTGATCCCACAGATCCAGTTTTTCGTGTGCCAGCTTTCTCAGGATAGAAATGAGAGTCCCGTTGAACCTCTCTACCTGGCCGTTCCCTTGTGGATGGTACGGACTACAATGAAAGTGTCTGGCTTGAAATAGTTTAAAAACTTCTTCCGTTAGTTTCCCCTTGAACTGAGATCCATTATCCGTCAAGATTTGATGCGGGAATCCTAATCGGGTGAATATTGTAAGTAGTGCCTCTGCTACATGTTTTGAATCAATTGATGGCAGGGCTACCGCCTCTCCCCACATAGAACAAGTGTCCACCAGAGTAAGGATGTAACTGTTCCTCCTCTTGGTCCGAGTGAGAGGTCCCACAATATCCACTGCAACCCTCTCAAAAGGTGTTCCCACTATGGGCATTTCCCCTAGAGTTGCAGGAGCAGTCCAGTGCTTTGGAGCTACCCTTTGACATTCAGGGCAGGATTTGACATATCTTTTTATATCCTCCGTTATCCCTGGCCAGAAGTAATGACAAGCTATACGCTGTCCTGTGGCGCTGATCCCCATGTGACCACTGAAGGGAATCGCATGCCAGAGTTCCATCACTTTATCTCTATATGAGGTGGGAAGAACCAGCTGGTTGTGACCATTTGTTCCAGTTCCGGCCTTCCTGTATAATAGTTTGTTCTTCATGAAATATTCCCCCTTGCTCGGAGGTGTGTGGCATTTGGGCAATTTTTTAAAACATGGCTTGAGTGTCCTATCCTCAGCCTGCGCCTTTCTCTTCTCCTCTGGATGAGCATTTATAGGTTCACCTTCTTCCTCCTTCTTCTGTGACCTGGTCTGCACTGTCGCCATGATCACAGGTTTCTCGGGATTCCCCAAGAAGACGTATCTACACCCCAAATATCAGAGGGTAGATTGGTTCATCTATCACTGCTGCTCTGATTTCTCCCTCCACATAGCGAGTTTTCACCGTTATCCTTGCGATGGGAAGTGTCATGAGTGGTATGTCCTTAGTCGCCCCTTGTATTTCCACTGTTTCTGTGGTATACTGACTTGGGTCCACTAGGCTAGACTTCACAACTGAATCATAATCCAAACCTGTATCATAAAGGCACCTTATGGTGACCCCATTACAAATAACATCCTCACAAACTGGGGGGTGATAAGGTTCCTGTTGTCCATTAGGATTAACCTTTAATCTTTGCGTCCCCGACTTCATTGCAGCAATGTTTGAAGGTTTCCTTCTACAAAATTCGGTGTTATGGTTATCTTTCTTGCACCATTTACACCATCTTTTTCCTTGGTTCAACGGTTTTCTTTCATTGAACTTTTGGTCATTGAACTGTGAGTTTCTGTCGCGATAGTCATTTCTTGGCCGCTCAAAGTTTGTCCTACTTTTATTTCCCTGCTCTCTATTATCAAATTTATTAAATTGCTGTGGAGCTTTAAAATTATCTATGTGCTTCTTTTTAGCACCACTTAACTCTGCCTGGGCTGCCTGATACCTCTCAGCGACATTTAAAACCTCTCCCAACTTCTCTGCACCTTGTTCCATGAGAAATTTTCTCATGTCTGGAGCCATGGACTCTCTCAATTGCTCAATCATGATCATTTCTTTAAGATCTTGGGTCTTCCCCAGAGCAGTCCATTTCTCCAAATAGGTTTCCAGTCTAGCAGAGAATTGGTGGTATGTCTCCCCAGGCAACAGTTTGGCATTTCTAAATTTCTTACGATAAAATTCACCATTCCTCTCGTACCTTAATAACAAAGCCTGCTTTAACATGTCATAATTGTCTTGGTCTTCCCTGTTCATTTTAGCAAAGACTTCATAAGAAGTACCTCTCAGTCCCTGTGATAGCTTTAAACTCCACCTCTCTCTCTCTAACCCATATGTAGTAGCTAATAACTCAAAACGTCCTAGGTACCCCTCTATGTCATCGTCTTTTTCAACAAAATGGTCTAAATGAAACCCCATAGCTGAGTTTGAGGCTCCCAGACTGGGCGTAGCATCTGAGGCAAAAGGGCTGGCACCATTTTCAGGAGCCTGGCCTTGTAATTCCAGCTCCCTTAGTCGTAATTCGTGCTCCCTTTGCAACCTTCTATCTTCTGCCTCCCTTTCGGCAGTCAATCTTTTTTCTTCTGCCTCCCTTTGCTGTCGTTTGTCTTCTGCCTCAATCTGCAGCCTCTTAATTTCTCTATCCGCCTCAATTTGTAACCTCTTCTCTTCAGCTACCTTTCTATCTTCCCTTTCAATATATTTATCACATTCAGCCGTTACGTATTGAATTAAAATCTGACCATCCATTCCCATCTCCTTGCGGTCAGCACAGCAGCTGATCGGAATTTTGCTAGCTCCGCCATACTTTTTAGACAATATAATAATATACAAGATAAATCTCTAACCAGTAAATACACTAAGTACTTCTTATGACTATAGTCTAACTAATTCTAACTAACCAGTTAACTAATTAATTATTACTGGCTGTGAAGATTCACCAACTTCTAATTGCCCTTTTAATTTAAAGGGACACTTTTAATTTTAAGGGAATTTTACAATTTTGTTCCCCTAATTTTATTTTCTCCCACCAGGAGATCCTTATATTACTGTTTATGCTAATTATCCCTGGACAAGACCCCAATATATGTAGTGGATTTTGATGGTATTGTATGGTGGTGTTATCACCTAGTGTGATGCGTGAGGTCAGCTGTGAAGGCTCCTGAGATAATTGTAGCTGTGAATATACAGAAGGCCCTTTCGTGCTACCACTTTATGACCTCACACATATCTTTTTTTACTAATGAATGTGGCTACGTTAAAATCTAGGGTACTGAATGCAATGTGTTGTATGGACATATACAAACACACACAGATATTAATTAAGTCTAATACTATCAATAAAATTTATAACACAATGAACTAAATTCAGCTGGTTAAATTTAGAATAGAAAATCTTTTTTTAAATTTATTTGTTCTGAACCAAGGTTTTATTTTGGCCAGAACTTATGCAAAGATTTTGAAATTTATGAATGAATGGCATGAATAAAGGGCATGTTAAATGAAAGATGTTTACATATGCAATCTTCAAGATTAATTATAGTATTACTGTTCGTAATGTTAATTTTCCTGGGAAAACTATGAATGGATGTGCTGTTGGGGTGGCTTCATCCCTCCCTGTTTATGCCTACACAGCATTGTCCATTAATGATGGAAGGAAATGGGATGCTTCAGTAGTAAATTCTCTTGGGTGCTAGTTTTATGAAGTTGGTGTAAGTTCAGCAGGCCAGCTAGCCTACTTAACTTTGCCAGATTTGTTCTGGTGCTGGAATATGATGGCCCCACCTCTCCGTGCTTGAACAATACAAAGATGTTCTGCCGAAATGTACACTGCACGGGTCCTCACTTCAATTATTAATCAGCATTTGACACCACCTTAGTGTCAAGATCGAACTCACAGCTCTGAAATAAAGTATTGGTTTTTGCTCAGAACCTTACCTAATAAGCCACTTCTACACATAACAAATTACAATAACACCACATAAACAGGGTCAGTTCTCTCTGACCAGACAGCACATCTTACCTAGTTGGTTTCGCATAGGGTAAGTTTCCCCAGTCTACAGATTCTGAAATAGGTGCATTATCTCACTGCCATAGAATAGGATAGGTGATATGATTCACTGTTCTCAACCCTTGATCACCCCTTCCTAAACCTTGCTGTAGTTTATATATATTGTTTGTCCCTAGACCCTGAACTAGGGCGGGGGGTCCAGAGCGAATCCTTACTTGTTTGTAAGGCTAGATTTCGATATGGCAGTATCAAATCACTCGGACATTAAACAATATTCAAAATATGCAAAGAAATAATTTCAATCTTACCAGATTATGAATAAAGAACACAGAAATGCTAGCAAAACTCAGCTGAGCTGCTGGCTATAGTATGGCGTCCCTGAACTTATTTCAATTTATTTCATTTGGAAATCACCACACTTGAAATTTACTGTGTCTATCACTGGACAACTATTGAGGAATGGCAAAAAAGCTCGTCTGAGCGCGGATAATATGATTGTCTGTGGCCAATCAATGCCTTGGTTTTTTTAAATTCAAATTTCCTACACTAAAGTCATTTCAGTCATGCTTCAGTCAAGTATGGATTTTTTATCTGTTAGTCTGTCCGTCTCTACTTGCGTTTTCACAAAACGTACTTGATTTTTGAACCAACCTTTCTCTCCCCTCCAAATTTCTGTCTGATTCAATGCAGTCTTTCGCTGTTGTGAACAACACTGTCTTTTTCATTATATTCATATTACATTAATGTATTAATTAAAAGTTACTTTTTGCTCAAATTTCATCCGGCCATCTAATATTATTCCTAACATCTGCGTTTTTTAAATTTTGAATTCAAATCAAAGGCTTGGTATCGCAAAAGCGTCCAATAAATGACTGTGGCGTATCATATCCAGGGTCCCTTCTGTCGAGTTCCTTACTTTATGTCAACTTGGGGAACGTGACTTTTTTCCTCCGTTCCTCCCCCCCCCAATTGCGTCTCCTTAGCCTTGCTAGTCTCACGCAATTTTTTCCAGTCATATTTTTTTTTCCTTTTGATCCGTCGTTCAATTTTTATGGAGGGTGATGACCCGCGGTCAGGGCGATCATGTACTATCAGCAGCTTACGCATTATGTTTTTATCCTTACATTTTATCCTTTGGAGATATTTTTACGTTGTATCACTTGTTAATTTTATGACAAATACATCCAATAATATAAATTCAATACATGAATACATCCAATAATATAAATTCAATACATGAATACATCCAATAATATGTACACCTAGGTGTGATACAACCATTTCCTTCCCCCTATAATATACCAGGCACTCTCTGACAAGTGCTGTACTGGCTGGTAACATATATCCTAACAATATTGTTGTGTTCTGATGATAGGAGTATATGAGACGAGGACTGTTTGGTTATATATATATATATCAGGTTGGAGTTATATGAGACAATAGATTGAAGTTATATGAGTCCTAAGAAGGACTGTTTTTGGTTATATTTCAGGTTGGAGTTATCTGAGACAATAGATTGAAGTTATATGAGACAATAGATTGAGTCCTAACAAGGACTGTTTTGGTTATATTTCAGGTTGGAGTTATCTGAGAGAGAATTTTCTGGGAGAAATGTATGGATTATATAAATGTTTTGGTTATGTTTTAGTTGGTTTTCGTCTTCATCAATCATATCAGGAAATACAATCATTATACCTAATTCCCCAAGATACAATCAGTAACCTGATACATTCATAGTGAAACAATTTATAATAAATATATACAGGTGTAGGTAGTATAAATGACACACAACAAATACAAACATTATATATCTGCTGTAGGCCTATTTTCCTACAAGTTTATAGTAAGTATAATTACCCTCTAAGATTTTAAACAGGCTAGTCGACTTTAGTGAAGCAAGAGTTCCCGGTCAATGCAGGTGAGCAATAAATCAGTCTGACAGCTTCTCTTCTTCAGTCGGTCGTCTAGCTGGCTTCGTGTTGGTGTGTGCGTGATTTTGAATAAAATCTCGCCCGTATATATAGGTAGATGCAGGAACTTTTACTGTTAAAGGAACGCTTTTGATAGGTTCTCGGCGTGGCAAGCTGATTGGCTATATACGGTTCCGTACCATCCGCCGTACAATCCGTGACCTAGACGAGTACCGAAAAAACAGGGCTTATGCCTGATTTTATTCTGTTTTCCGCCATATTTGGAGACAAGATGGCCGTAACCGAGTACAGAAAAACAGGGCTTATGCCTAATTTTATTCTGTCTCAGAGACTGGTGAACGGTGCTCGTTGATTGGCTGAGGGATATTTGTATCTCGACATAGTGATTTAACTAAGAAGTGGGTTTACACACACGTTTTACGACAAGGATGTAGATTTTTGTTTTGTTTTTAAATTACGCTTCTTACATTAACCCAGCGTTACCGCATCTCACGTATTATTACCTATCCTGGGTGAATTTTTTATTATTTTGTATTCCCAGGTAGAGATCGTTAGACGTTCTGTTTAATGGCACTGGGTTGACGTTTCGACCGCATTCATTTCTGCCCTCTCCAAATCTTCGTCGTTTAATTTACCTTGGCTATTACCTTGAGTACCATTTCCCCGTGTCATTCTGCAGGGTAATTGGAAAAGTCACTGCCTATTTTTAAATATTTATATCTTCACTTTTATCCGGCTGATTTATATGACACAAAACGACAAGAGAAAGTGAAATATATTCGGTTTTATTACATAAAGTGGCATGTTACATTGACATTACAGCTCGACGTAAGATCTGGTATGTTCAGCTCATGCCCATCATAGACGGTAGCAGTTGTTGCTGTCCCATGTAGAGTCAGTTTATTGGACATTTTATATTTGATTTTGTTTCTGGAAATAAAACATACAACTTATTAGTTAAATGTGAAATGGCTATTATTGTTCCTTGTTTTGACAATTGTTTTATGTATATCTAATAGATATAATTGAGAATATAAATTATCTAAAATAGAGTGTCCCTGTATTTGACAAGATGCGGCCACCTTATACGAGGGGCATTCAGAAAGTAATGCACCACATCGTTTTTCTCAGCTAATAATGAAGATAGAAGCATGACATTTTGCACACTTCAAATAAGACATGTGCCAATTGTGTGCACCAAATTGCACCGCAACCGGCCAAATAATACGGCTGCCCTAAACCATTGAAATGGAGCGTGTTAGCAACAATTTCTTCTGAATTGTTGGAGCGTTTCAATGCTGATGGAGAGAACATTTTGGCTAAGATCGTTACAGGTGACGAAACTTGGGCACATCATTTTGAACCAGAGACAAAAAGACAGTCAGTGGAGTGGCATCATCCGCAATCAACACGAAGAAAGAAATTCAAGACTATTCCTTCAGCTGGAAAGGTCATGATCACTTTCTTTTGGGACATTGAAGGTGTGATTCTTGTGGACGTTATGCCAAGAGGAGAGACAATCAATTCGCAAGCTTACATTAAGACACTGAAAAAACTCAATCAACGTTTTCGCAGAGTTCGGCCGCACAAGAATCCATCAGACCTGCTTCTCCTTCATGACAATGCGCGACCTCACACAAGTCTGGCAACACGGGAAGCAATCACCAAATTGGGTTGGACTTTACTACCCCATCCACCCTATAGTCCCGATTTGGCACCCTCTGATTTTCATCTATTTGGTCCACTTAAAGATGCACTCCGTGCGAACGCCCCTCGTATCTTTTGTCGCTCTGCTTCTCTACTCTGTCTGTCTTTCTCTCTCACACTCTCCCTCTCACTCGCTGATTTTTTGTTTCTTTAATTCACATTGTTTCAGTCCCCGGATGTCTCCCACACATATGTACTTTAATACATCATCATCGCCATCATCATCAATCATCAGCAACAGTATCATAATCATTTTTTTCTCTCCCGATGGAGCATGGAGCCACCACTGCAGTAGACTCAGTTACAGGAAGTATGCTCCAAAGCATTCACATTCTCCTGTAGCGGTGGTTTTAGTAGCAATTCATTGTACATTCCGAGGTTGCCACCTCCATACACAACCACGTTTTAGTCAACTCTTGCGACGTATCTAAAGGAACCGTAGCAAGTTCTTTCTTTGTCCCCATAGAGACAACCCTTCCCATCTACAAAAAAAGGGGGGTTGGCTTTAATGTATATTAAAAGGTAAAAGAAGTTCCCCAACAGATAACCGTCGTATGGGAGTGAAATGTGAAGTGTTAGAGAATTCACTATACTAGGTCTCAGATTTATGAGGTAGGGTGACCGGTTACCTTCCTCGCCGTCTTTGCTTTCCCTAACTCAAGGGCACTGTCAGGTAACCCATTTACAGCCAGGTGCACTGGAGCATGGAACTACCATTTTTCGAACCACGGTAACTTTGTCCCGAGAAGCAAGCACATAATTTACACCTGAGTAATATCTCTGTGATGACTTCCTTGTGTGTTTATCTAATGTGCACTTGTTGTTCATCGCGTTAACTCACGTTGTTTTTTCTCATGCATTTTCGTAATGCGATTTAGAATGTCATTATAATTCCGGTTTCGAGTATTCCAAGTCATAACTGAAATGTGCCAACATGAAATCTTTCAGGACACATTATGTTTTGATTAGCTTCACTTCAGATGGATCGCAGGATATGTACTCACTCTGTAACTGCACGCGCGTGTTTATAATTTAAAAAGCGCAGTTGTATAAAATATGCCTAGAGAATACCTTTGTTAGTATTTTATTACAACAGCTGTCTTCTGTTCTTGTATTGTTATATTTGTCCTCTGTTCTTGTATTGTTATAATAGCTGTCCTCTGTTCTTGCATTGTTATAACATGTCATCTGTTCTTGTTTTGTCATAACAGCTATCATCTGTTCTTGTATTGTTATAATAGCTGTTCTTGTATTGTTATAACAGATATCATCTGTTCTTGTATTGTCATAACAGATATCATCTGTTCTTGTATTGTTATAGTATCTATCCTGTGTTCTTTTATTGTTATAACAGCTACCATCTGTTCTTGTATTGTTATACAGATACTATCTGTTCTTGTATTGTTATAACAGCTATCATCTATTCTTGTATTGTTGTAACAGCTATCATCTATTCTTGTATTGTTATAACAGCTATCATCTATTCTTGTATTGTTGTAAAAGCTATCATCTAGTCTTGTATTGTTATAACATATACCATCTGTTCTTGTATTGTTATAACAGCTAGCATCTATTCTTGTATTGTCATAACAGATAATAATCTGTTCTTGTATTGTTATAATAGCTATCCCGTGTTCTTGTATTGTCTTAACAGCTGTTCCGTGTCATCATTTTCATGTGCACTCCTTACGGAGCACGGAGCAACCACTGTAGCTGGTCCCCTCGCAAGAAGTCTGCATCAATCATCCACGAGCTCCTGCAGCGGTACTCTCTCTGACAGTTTATTTTACAGTAGAACTCCATTTATCCGAACCCCATGGGACCGAGCATCGTTCGGATAATCAAATGTTCGGATAATTGGATTACATAATGTATCGAGTACATGTACACATATTTCTAAAAATAATTAACCATCACAAGGAAATTACACTATAAAACATATTTACTTGTACTGTAATAATAATACCCACACTGTATTAGATCACTGTATCACCAAAATCTTTCATTACATTTTGCAGTGCATGTACTACTTGTATTAATTATTTTTTTTTTAAGAAAGAGAAATGTTTTCAAAATAACATTACAAACGATTCAAAACCAGGCGCAACTTACGTATACATGTACTTGCACAGATGTAACCCACTATTTAAATTAATGAGGAATCCTCTTTTGCACCAAACTGGATAGTCTCCTTTTGGCTGCTAAGTCCCGCATTCTCTTCAACAGCAGAAGCTGTATAGGACAGCTGTCATCTTCTTGCTCGTACCAAGCCATCGCTGTTTCTAGTGCTATAAAGGCCTCTTCAGGACTTGGTCGACGTTTTGGGTTTTCTTCATAATCTACAAGTACATCATGTACTTCTGAGGAGTCTTCGTCATCGGTCACTACATGTATTTGGTTTTCTTTTTGCACAAAAGACAAAATTTCTTCGTCATTCAAAAACTGAAAACCAGAATCATTATCATCTTCTAGCCACATGTGTGCATCATCTTTGTCACAGGCCGAAAATCCGGGCATTGCTTGAAACAGTTCCACAACTTCATTTATACAATCATCATTTGTGTCCACTACAGTAGTTTCATTTCCTCCTTTTTTCCCAAGCAATCTATTCCAAGCCTTGTTGAGATTATCTTGTGACAGGGTGGTCCAAGCATCAGCTAACATATATCAGCAGTCTTTGAGATTAAGCTTTTTGGAAAACGCCACCACACTTTCTTCATCTTCAGCCAACAATAAACGACGCATGACTTCCTTCTTGTACATCGTTTTAAGCTTTGCTATAACACCCTGATCCATTGGTTGAATCAGTGCTGTTACATTGGGAGGCAGAAAAATTACTTTAAAATTTGCATCAACTGCATTCAATGTATCCGTCTCTGGATGAGATGGTGCATTGTCCAGTAGAAGAATTACTTTTCCAGTTTTCTTTTCTTGTTCTCTCAACCTCTTCACATTTGGGATGAACTGATTTGTATACCAATCAAGAAATATTTCACTATTCATCCAAGCACTCTTCTGTGCTTTGTAGCACAATGGGAGACATGTCACATTCTTTAAACAACGTGGTTTTTTTTGGCTTTACCGATCATTAGCACCGGTAAACGATGACTTCCACTGGCATTCGCGGCTACCAAAATTGTTACTCTCTCTTTGCACTTTTTAAACACAGGGGAAGCTGCTTCGCGCTGAGATGCAAGTGATTTTTGAGGCAATGATTTCCAGCATAAGCCAGTCTCATCGGCATTATACACATCGAGTGAATAATCTTCTTCTTCCAAAAAAGCCAAGAATGTTTCTTTAAAAATGATCAGCGGCAGTTGCATCTCCAATTCTCGTATGCCATGACGAGATTTAAAGTTTCTTAACCATCCCTGGCTAGCCTTAAAGTCAGGAGGACAGTCAAGTTGATTGTTGAACTGAAGTGCCTTTTCACACAATAGAGAACCAGAGTAGCAGACACAATTATTTTAAGTTGAACTGTCTGTTTAGCCAGTGTTCTGCCTAGAACGCATACGTACACTAGATTGGTAAACCAGATATTAACTGACTTTATGATCTGACTGACTTCCTGTACGTAAGCGACTGACCATTAGCCCATTCCATCCTCTACAAATTGTTCGCACACATTTGAAGCTTGCCGCATCAAAAGATTCAAAAATAAAGTCTAACATGACTGGTGGCGCCTGATTTTTTTTTTCTCGAAAAAGTGTTCGGATAATTGGATGTTCGGATAATTGGGGTTCGGATAAATGGAGTTCTGTACATAGTGAGATTGCCTGCCTCATGCGCAACCTCATATTGGTCATCTTGTACCACAGTACCTGAGGGTGTCGTAGTCCTGTTTTGTCTTTGTCTTTCTGCAGACCCCCGGGAACTATACAGGGTCTATCCTGTGTGCTTGAATTATTATAACAGCGTGCAGTGTTCAGCTTTAGAACACTTACGAGAATTCACTTCCAGGACACGAGTTCAAGACGGTTAAGAGACCAGACGAATAATATTAAAGCTTAGCTCGGTGGCACGCGTTGTGTGTGTGTGTGTGTGTGTGCGCGCGCGTGTTCGTGAGTTTGCGCACATATAGGCTAGCGTTTCCATCTTTACTATTCTTATCGCATGAATGAGCAGCAGAAATGGGAGACCGGACTGACGCGGAAAGAGTTAAACGACTGGAAGAAAGAGAGGTAATTTTAACGAAGACCTTTAGAACCAGCGTTGCCACTCCAGGGTGGATTCACCTAGCTTAGGTTTTTTGGTTCCGTCTGGGTGTCATTTTTCTTCATTAGCTGAAGAACGCCACCTAGATTTCTCCAAAAATTGGCCAACATAGCCCGTCGCCGAAATCTAGGTTTTTTAAATTAAAAATTACGAGTGGCAACGCTGTTTAGAACAATAAAGAAGAGTAAGATGCCCCTGCCAGTAGCAGACGCTGGGTTGTCACCAGACGACAAGAAGAATTATCGTGTACGGTGGCAGACGTTGGTTTATGCAGGTAGCATTAAGATTCAGCGGGGCAGGAATTGATCTTTTCAAGTGGCAAGAATATTCAAATGCCGCCACGTGTTGTTGCAGAGTAGTTTATGCAATCTGCGAGAGTTGGATGCTGTTAACGGTAGCAAGCACTGGTTTCCCTACTTAGCAGTAATCAGATGCAATTAGCGGTAAATCCTTTATTAGAGGAAAATAGAGTATGTGGGCATAGTATACGACTCAGCAGCGGGCAGTATTAAGATTAAGTTAGATATTCATGCCATGCCAAACATTTTGCCATAAGGGTAGGACTACACAGCAGCACCAGTAGAAGCACTAGATGTCGCTGTATGAATAATGCCTGTATAAAGACGTAGAAAGGAACTGAGATTAAATTGCATGACCAAAGTGACCGTCCAACGTAATCCGGCATAGCCATCTTTTTTTCCCCCCAGCTATCAACCGACAAGTCTGTTCACCCCAATAAATACCAGAATATATCCAACAGGGTGGAAATGTCCATGTTTCAGAGGCACAAAATAAGACTGCCTTGACATTTGAGTTTTTCTTCTTCCTGTTCTTCTTCTTCGTACACTCTCAGACGTCAACTTGAATGTGTAAAGAAAGCAGTGGAGTTGAAGATTGTGACTTGTTTGGACTTGATTTCTTTTGGTTTCTGTATATTTCCTAGTGCAGATAAACCTCCTCTAACAATTTGTATTCATATTTTGATATCATTATTTCTTGCTCCAACTTTGTCTATATTGCTGCCAAGATTTATGTATGAGCCCAAATAATATAGGGATGTTTCATCAAGGGCAGTCGTTCATTCATTGACTGCATTTGTTCATATTATTCTTGCCTTTTTTCTTTGTGTTTTTTTCAAACTCAGTTGTTGTGGCCTCTCATCAAGCATTGTAAGTTTGTCTTGCGTCTGGTTACGGTTCTTTGCCAGAACAGACAGGTCATGGGCAAAACCTTGATCGTCCAGCGGTTTTGCCAATCCACTGAATTCCATTTGTTGCCATACGCTACTCCGTTCATTGCTGTATGTTGAGCAGGACTGCAGCAGGTGTTCGGCTGTCATCGGGCTGGTGCCGCAGGTGCAGTTATCCGTTGCACCAATTCTGTACTTGTGGTACATTCCACGAAAAACTGTTTGGAGATGTCAGGAACCTTGAGCTGACTACTGCTTTCATTAGAGTCATTAATTTGGGAGTCTGAAGGCGAACGAGGAAGAAAAAGAAGAAGAATTTCAATTCTGTTTGCTGAAATCGTTGTTCTCATAACCCAAACTACAGCCGCTAAGAAGAGAGATGGTGACGAGAGGCATCCTTGCCCCAGGTCAGTTTTTATCTCTAGCAGGTCTGTAAGGTGTCGTTCATGCACAGCTCTGCATTTCACGTCTTCATGTTTTCTTTAATGGGTTAATGATGAACCAGGGGGACTTCATCAGTTTCCAGAGCGATTGTAGAATGCCTTTTCAGAGTCCACAAATCCAAGGTTAAAAAAGCAAAAAGAGTAGTGTTAGAGAAAATACATCTATTTTCACAGCAAAGTTTGGTTTGGTTTTTTAAGGACTATCTTCATTGCACACGGACAACTCCATCAGTGCCCCGATCTCCTCCAGTAGATCACACAAACTCCGTAGCACCGGCGGGAATCCCGGTGTGTATATAGGAATCACACATTCTATAAATACATTTTCACATCTGAAGTGATGGCAGCATTAAAAGCGCTAGACATTTTTTTTATCAATCCTCCCCAGAAACTGATGGCTCATTGTCAGCAGTTCATAAGAACATAAGAGAATGCAGCAGACCAAAGATAGCAGACTCAATCGTTTCGCCTTAAAAACAATTCTTGTTTATTTATTGGTTTTGTTTCACGTTAATACAATAAGTATGATTAAGTAAGATGTAAAAAAAAAAACCCGAATTTTTAATGAATTGGCGTTCTGTAGGGAATGAATGGCTAAAACGGATGTTATCAGTAAGCAGTTGAATATATTATGTACCGTTATATACTCAGTATCCTATATATAAAATCCCGGCTTTTTCTGTCAGAGCGTAACGCTAAGGGATGCAACTTTGGTTGAAAGTTGGACATTAATTGTATTGTTTCCCTTATATGTACTCTAGACATTAATTGTATTGTTTCCCTTATATGTACTGTCCCGAAAATAGTAACACTTACGAAAGAAGAGTGTGCATATGACGGTGTGCACAAAAAATATATTTAAAGAATGTGTGATCCCGTATACACACATTGGGACCCTCGCTGCTGCTACGTAGTTCGAGTACTGTGGTGATGCACAGTGGTGTTTTGAATAAGTAAAATTGCCGTTAGGTATTGGTGCTTTTGAATTTAATTCCCGTCTTATGACGGGCTTTTACACCAGTATCCTAATAATAACCCATCATGGGCTGAACAGGATATTTTTAACTATTAAATTTAAAAAAAAAACAAAAAACCCACACACGTAAACACACATATTTCGCCACTCCAGTATGAAGATCAGACATGTTGGCGTCGTCGGTAGCCACGTAATCCTACTGAGTAATTCGGGAAAGGCGGTCCTGTATAATCCTAGATACGGGCGTTGACGGAACACATCGCTTGTAAGTGTTAATAAAACGATGGTAGCACTTTATTCAGGCTGGTTTGAAAGTGTGGGTTTTAAATACATGCACAGGGTTGGTGGTTAATGATTTGCGGATAAAGACAACGCCTGTCGGAATTTGATTAACATTAAAATAGCCACATTCTCATTTGTTGAAAAATGCCGTTCTGAAGTCGGATGTGTCGGCCGAAAGGCGCAAATATCGCAGCTTCGCTGTAGACGGACACAACGCAACAACGTCCTTTTCAGGACATCCGAAGAAGAAGAAGATACGATGACACGTATGACGAGACTACCATTTTAGGATTAGTGAAAGGCACACACACCTGCGTGCGCACTAACACACGCGCAGGCACGCACACACACGCACGCGCCCGCTCAGAATTAAGACATTTAAAGTTACTTTGTTTACAGTAAATGGACTGAAGATACGATGCTACTTTCGCATATCGGTAGTTGAACATATTACATGGGCTTAGAGACGCTATATTCTTTCTGATTCGCCCTCAGACTTCTACACTTAATGACTCTAATAATGGCAGTAGTCAGCTCAAGGTTCCTGACATCTTCAAACAGTTTTTCGTGGAGAGAAGTAGGACTATATTTTCGAATTATAACTCATCAGATGTTCAACGGGATATTTTTATTCATCAGTTAAAACAAATCCACGTGGCTTCAATGTCTGTGTTAATGTGTACATGCGAGAGAGAGTGTGTGTGCGCGCGCGCGCGTGCGTGCGCCTGCCTTCTATTTTGTCCTTCCGCCATTTAGAAAATGATTTTGCAAGACTCTTCATTACTCTAAACTGCAGGATTCTTATTTGAATTGGAAATGAAGAAATTATGAAGCCCCTATGCTCTGAAGTGGCAGGGCGTAATTTACTAATGAACTAGTTTGGCTTTACAAATTTGCTGGTTGAACTGGCATAATTATTTCAAAACTGGATCTTATTTCTAACAAGCTATTGCGTCTTATAGGTTTACAACAAAGTGCGCTATAAAAGGGAATAAAGTAAAGTGGTTTGTCTTAGTGGCTCATTAAGGGGGCAGCGAGGGGGTGACATGGGGGGGGGGGGGGTGTAACATTGGACACTATTGTGGCAGTACTGTACTGTTGAAAATCTTGCAAGCGTAAAATATCGACCCCCATGTTTATTTTGGGTGTAAAAGGGGGGGGGGGGGGGGGGGGGGGAGGGAGGGGGAGGGGGGTGGGGGGGGGGGGGGGGGGGGAGGGGGGGGTGGGGGGGGGGGGGGGGGGGGGGGAGGGGGGGGGAGAGGGCGGGGGGGGGAAAGAGAGATAACCAAAGGATGCCTAATACTTTAAGTGCGCCTCTGGTTTGACCATATGGAAGGAATGGACAAGTAACAAATAAAGTACAGAATGCGAAGTATCAGACCTAGGGTACAAGCATGTCCAGACCAGAAAACAAATATTGTTGTGGTAAAATGATCATCTGTGTTGTTCCTCATTTAACCCTCAGGTCCTCCACCCTTGAGTGTTTGACATCAGTATGTTGTGTCAGTTTTGTTCGGTTGTGTGGTTTACGAGACCTAATGCAGAATAGTGTTATACTAGTTAGCTGTACTTTGTCACTTTTCATCGCTGGATATTGTCATTTTCCATCACATATAATGCCATAGCTGAGCATTGTCATTTTCCATTACGTAGAATGTCATAGCTGGACATTATCATTTTCCATTACGTAGAATGTCATATCTGGACATTGTCATTTTCCATCATGAAGAATGTCATAGCTGAACATTGTCATTTTTCCATCACATAGAATGTCATAGCTGAACATTGTCATTTTCCATCATGTAGAATGTCATAGCTGAACATTGTCACTTTCCATCACGTAGAATGTCATATCTGAACATTGTCATTTTCCATCACGTAGAATGTCATATCTGAACATTGTCATTTTCCATCACATAGAATGTCACAGCTGAACATTGTCATTTTCCATCACATAGAATGTCATAGCTGGACATTGTCAATTTCCATCACGTAGAATGTCATAGCTGAACATTGTCAATTTCCATCATGTAGAATGTCATAGCTGAACATTGTCATTTTCCACCACATAGAATGTCATAGCTGGACATTGTCATTTTCCATCACATAGAATGTCATAGCTGAACATTGTCAATTTCCATCATGTAGAATGTCATAGCTGAACATTGTCATTTTCCATCTCATAGAAGAGTACGAGGTTGTAGTTTAACCAAATTACTTAATGCAGTCTCTTACTTATGTCAAAGCTGAAAATAACACATGTAATAACTATTTTTGATTCACCAGAGTGCCATCATTATTTTTTGCATTTCTCTTGCTCTAATTATGTAAATCTCATCTTTTGTTTGCAGATAATCTGGTCCAGTTAATCTTTTTCAATTCCTTATGGAGCATTGTGCTGCAACCACTGCTTACTACCATGTTCTATTTTAGGCCATACTATTTCATCACTGACCACGAAATCCTGATTGCCATTCTTTCTTGTTTTAACATTTCTTTCCCCATTTCATGTCTCGTCCCCTGCGGGTTCTAGTCAGCATGTCTGCTTATACTGGTCGGTTTTTCCTACAAATATGTCATATCCGTTTCTCATGAAGTTGCTGGGAATCTCTGTTGAGACTAAGAAAGAATAGAACTCAGGTATGTCGGACAAAGTGACTAATTTGAGGTTGTGCATGGGGCTGGCAACCTCATCCTGTAAAACAAAATGCCACAGAACCACTGCTGCAGGTTTCCTGCACGGGGGCCAGCTGCATGGGTGGCGTCATGCTCCGTGCTCCATATGGAGCAAGAGGGAAGATGTTGATGTTGTCATATCTATCTCCAAATTTTCTCTGGAATCTTCAGATATACTGAATGTTGTCTCATTCTGTTCCAAAGGTCAGTGTTAGTGATAATCTGCACATATTACCAAACATTTGCCTGTGTATTTACCCAGTGATTCTCAGCTTCAGATTTCACAATTGTTCTAATGATTGTTCCCACAGGCTGAGCAAGGAGCCCTGAATCAACTCGTGTGAGAGCATCACCATGCCTCACATCAAGCATATTGTTGAGCCAGTTCTGATCAGCCGAGGGAAGGTTGATCCAAATGTGCGAGATGAGCTGGAGTGCGTGATCAACAATACGCTTGCCAATGTCATAAGGGAACTGAGTTCACTTAGCCGGTTTGCGGAGGACATGTTCCGGGAGCTGACAGACGAGACCATTAGCGTCTTCAGGAGGGGCAACCAGCTGCAGAGGAGAATTGAGGATGTGCGGGAGAAAGTCAAGCAGTTGAATCCCAATGTGGATGTCTGTAAGTATCATCTGTCTGAGAAAAAACAGTGAATTTTTTCGTCTTGAATTTTGTACAGTCTGCCTTTGAATACAATACTTCTTTGTTAAGTTTTGATTTGTTCCATATAGTGTGTCTAAGTATATATGACTACTTTGTTAGTCGGGTGTGTTGTCTTGAGTTTTTATGAATATTTGTCACAGTATTTGTGTCTTGTTGATAATTCTTGAAGTTTCTTTTTTGAGTTATCTTATACTGTGTTTCTTCTTTGTCAGTGATCTGTTTTGTCTTCTCATAGAATACATACTGCCATCAGTGGTACCTATACCTTGTAGCGGTATGGCGGCTTGTGTACCCTGACAATCCCCAGAGCTATGCCAGTGTGAGATTTACTCCTGGTAGGTTCAACCAAGCTGGACTGGTCTGCGTGGGTAGGGGTCAGACAAAAGCTGGTACTCTGGTCCTCCAGGTTGGGGGTTTTAGCACAGGGCTGACACCCCTGTCTATGTAAAAAAAATCGCACGTTACGGAAACAACAATAAATGGAAAAACTTTGCTGCAGGACGGACATCCGGAGCCTCAGGCTTGTATGACTGACAGTGGTGAAAACCGAAAGGAAGCCACTGGCATGAAAACGGATGCCCCGACCGCAATGAACCAGAGTTGGGGCACTGTACGAAGGATGGCCGCTGACCGAGCAAAGTGGAATCAATTTGTTGTTGCCCTACAAGACGCCACCAGGCGTAATGGCCACTGACTGCTTTGACGGCTAAGGATCAAAGAAGAATATAGAATACATAAGTGAAGTCCTTGTTAATCTTTATGTGTTCTATATCATCTGTATTAGAATTAGTGTTTGGGAATCAGAGTGGCTAAGAGGTATGGCATCCGACTCGAATTCTAAAACTACCGGGTTCAATTCCCAGTAGAGGGAATATAATTTATGGAAATTTTTTTCAGAACCAATGGTCCTAATGATAACTCCCCCCTGGTCTCTTGGTTAGTGATATTGGATGCCTAGCCTTCTCAAATAAGGGTGAAAAAATAGGAAGTCCCATTTGCAAGTTGCGCACGTTAAAAATCCCATAACAGTTGGAAATTGTAAAGAGTAGGTCATTAGGCCACTGCCTTGGCAAAAATTTAAAAATGAGAAACATACCCACCACAAAAATATTTATAGAATGTGTGATTCCTATAGTCACCTTATCTTTTCATACTCCTCATGGACGATGTCATCAAGGCATGTAAGGAGAGAACAAGAAAGTATTCAGTGAGGTACTGGAAGATGAGACAGGTCTGTATTTCAGAGCTGGCATTTACTGATGATGTTGCCCTGATTGATAAATCAGAGGCACATCTCCAATCCAACCTGCAAGTCTGGAAGGAAGAGCTGGAGAAGAGAGGGATGATCATAAGCAGCTCTAAAACAAAATCCATGGTGATATCATGAGAAGAAAGAAGACATCAGATTAAGCTGGGAGAACAGGTCCACTTTAAATACCTTGGAGCTATTATAGACCGAAAGGGAGGCATCAAAGAAGAGTTGGCCACTCAAAAAGCAGCTGCTGGGAGACTTTTTCAGGCCATAAATCGAGGATTCCTCAGCAAGAGAGAGGTTGGTAAGAAAACGAAGATGGCTGTATACCGCTCCACCTATGTCCAGTCTTGACATATGGATGTGAGTCATGAGCAAAGACTACAGCCCACAAAAGCCAGATCCAAACCTCAGAAATGAGGTATCTGAGGAAGGTGGTTGAAGTAACAAGAAGAGACATGGTCCGCAACCAGACGATACGTCAAGGCCTAAAATCCCACCTCCTGCAGACCCAAGTAGAACAGCCCCAAGCCCCAACTAAGATGGTTTGGCCATGTCTGCAGAATGGGAGAAGATCGGCTACCACAACAAGCATGGGAAACAAAGAGCCATGGATCCAGACCCCCAGGACGATCCAGAGTCCGCTGGGAGGACAACATTAGACAATCTTTGAAGGACCGAGGACTAGAATGGAACCAGGCCAGGAGGAAGACAGCTGATAGGATAGTCTGGCGCTCTCTCTCCCAAACCGCTTTACCTCATAGTAGAAGGGGAACGACTAAGTAAGTAAGTGATTCCTATATACACACATTGGGATTGTCACCATTGCTACAGAGTTCGTGCACTGTGCTGAGATCCTCCTTATGTGATCTAAGGGAGGATATCGAAACACTTATGGAGGTGTCCGTGAGCAGTGAAGATTGTTCTAAAAACCAGACGAAACCTAGAATTAGTGACTGCTTATTAGTCCAGTGTTGTTCCGTATTGTTTGTATTAGAACTAGTCAGTTTGTTAATGACTTTAGTTGCTCTTTGTTGTCAGTCTTAGAATAAGTATTATATGATCTTACAATAATTGGTACTTCGTTATTGAACTTGAGTTATTCCTGATTAATTATCTGTCGCACAGTAGGTGACTTCTTTGTTAAACTCTGGATTTTTAAATATTGTAATAATTGCCCTAAGTAATAAGGCGCATCGTTGTTCGGTCCGAACAGGGCGCCAAAGTATAGGCCCTATGTATGGTTCCACATCTTTAATGCCAGTAATTACCATAATTGGCTCTTTGTTATTCCACTTCAGTTCTTCCTTATTATCTGTCTTTCGATAAGTGACTTCTTTGCTTGTTGTTGTTTAACTAGGGCTGCTGAACTTCTTGCTCTTTTGCAGCCAGTACCAAGTTGAAGACTCCTTGGTATTATCTACGATGTAGATCTAGGCTTTTCCTGTGGCTTTTCTGCCATTCCGAAATGTGCTGAGTTGAAGTCATGAGCTCCAGTTTCTCCAGCTTGGCTTGTATTTAAAGGATCGTCTCTGATCCCAAGCTAGCAGTAAGAAGCGCATGACATACTGTGCATTCCCTGCCATCCAAAGGGGCTCCCCAACTATGCAGAGCTAAAATAAATGTGCTCTGGCTCTGTGCTCTCTCAAGGAGTTGTCATGTCTTGCACAGAGCATCTTCTCAGCTCGCCCTGCCTATCACTGGGTTCACAGTGGGATCCTCCTACATGCAGTCAACCAGGTCAAAGCCAAAGAAGTCTGGGGCTCAAGTGACTCCTCCAAGCTTAGTGTGCAATGCTGGGTTCTCAACAAGTTTCACCACAGGGGGAATCCCTGGAAGTGTATGGATGATTTCAAGAGTCAGTGAGGGTGTAATTAGCCTCACAGACAGAGGTTCACTTACACTACATATGTATATTGTAGCATTGTGCATAGCTGGTGATCATATATGGATGAATCCAGATACGCCTCCATGCATCCTTCTTCGATAAATTCAGAATGTCTAATTATTTATCTGTCTCAGTAATAATAACACAAGCAGAAGAGAAAAGATCACACCAAAAGGAACACCAGGAAAAAAAAAGCAACTGAGGACTATCACCTCAGGACTATCACACCAGGGGTGCATTCCATAGTCAGTTATGACGGAAGGGGGTTACTATTAATTGTAACACGTGGTTGTTCAGTTTGTCATTATGACCACCCACTTTCTTTTCTTTAAGAGTAAGGTAGTAACATTTATAAGGAATAAATAAGTTGAAAAGCTAATTTGTATATGACATAAATTATGTTGTTGAGTTGACTTGTTTATGATAGTGTTGAAGTTTTAGTGGCTTAAAGTTTCTGAAGGGTGAGGTTGAGGGGGTTGCCATGAAGCACAGTGGGTCTTGTTCTTTGAGGTCATACAAATATGTTGTGGAAATCATTAGGGTTAAGTTTAGGGTTAGGTTTAAGATATCTAAATCTAACTCTAACCCATACCCCTTTTTTACTCCATCTCTGATTTTTTTTTTAAAGGCCGTATGGAAACAGATGGCCCTCTGTTCTTTATTTCAACTGGTTAAGAGCACCATGCCCAACTCTCCTTAGTCACCTGTTTTATGACATGCTTGGTAGGTTACATTGTTACTGTTCTATGCTCCTCTTTTGGGTCCCAGTAACAAATGGAGAAGAGAACTGAGAGAGAAATGATTGGATGATGAAGACATGTAAAGACCTTGACCTGATGGCTCAGGGCAGGATGAGTTGGCATGGCTTTGTTGAAGGCCTGTGCTCCTTGGTGAGCTAAAGGGTAATGAATAACATGATCATAACATAACTGAGTGCATCGTTTCCCAGAGTTATGTTGCATAGCAGCATGAAATGGTTTCTGAGGATAGATAACAGAAATTAAATGACCCATAGTAGATCATTAATAATTTAAACAGCAGAAGCTAAAATATTGGCATCCTGAGTAATGCTACAGTACTCCAGCAATACCCTAAAAGAAATATTGCGCACACAAACACATAGAACCATGAAAAGCTTGTAACACTGAGAGGCATGATTATATTACGAATTGTGAATTCACAATGAATACCAGCTTTTCATGGGTCATAATTTATGTATGGTAGCAGTTATTCCACTAACAAGAAGTGCTATGTCAGTGAGGCTGACACACTGAAACATAATGGTATGCAAATGTTGCCAGTTAGAAAAAAAAAACTCAATTAGACTATTTAAAAAATACACATACACACATAATAAATTATTTAGTTGTTTGTATTAGAGTGCACAAATTACAGATGAATATTGTTATTATCAGTACCAGAGAAGATATAAAGCAGGATTATCCTTGAGAGATTAAAAGAGTCCATAGACAGACAACTGAGAGATGGACAAGCAGGTTTTCTACAAAGCAGATCCTGTACAGATCAAATAGCCACTTTGCGAATAATAGTTAAACAGTGTTAAGAATTGAACTCACCTCTTTACATTGGATTTGTGGACAATGACAAAGCATTATGATAAGAGTTGCTTTGGAAACTGATGAGGTATTATGGAGGCCCCCTGAAGATCATTGACTTGAGAAAGTGAACATATGAACAAATGAAATGCAGAATGTTTCACGAATGACAACTTACAGAACCATTTGAGATAAGAAGTGGAGTGTGGTAGGTATGCCACTTATCTCCATTTCTCGTCTTATTGGCTATAGGTTGGGTTATGAACACATCGATGTCACCCAAACTAATCAAATCCGGTTTAATGTGACTAAACAGCTTGATCTAGATTTTGCTGATGAATTGGCTGTTCATAGCCATAATCACATGCAAGACAAAATGAAGATACCCGATGAGAGGTCACAACAAGTGTCTGAAAATACACATGGAAAAGATAAAGATAATGAGAATGAATGCAGGAAAAGATAACAAGATTGAACTCATTGCAACATCTCTTCAAAAGAATCATTCACATAATTTGGCAGCAATAAGGACAAAGTTAGTGGGGCAGACAGTGGTATAAAAATAAGAATACTAAAGGGAAGAGGAGCTATCATTGCATTGGGAAATGTATGGAGATCAGGAGAAATCAAGTCCAACACAAAAATCAGAATCTTCAACTCAAATGTCAAGTCAGTCCTATTGTATGGCTCTGAAACATGGAGAACAACAAAAACAACAACCAAAAAAAGTTACAGACTTTTATAAGTGGGTTCTTGCTTAGAATAGAAGGATTGACATGGTATGACAAGGTCTTCAGCGTGGAACTGATGGAAAGAACCAGACAAATAGTGGAACAAGATGCAAAGAGAAGACGCTGATGATGGATAGAGCACATACTGAGAAAACCTGTTGATAGCTTTACAGAGTAGTTCCTACTTTGGACCCACAGTGTAAGTGAAATAAAGGGAGAGAAAAAAAAAAAACCAGGAGAAGAGAGATGGAGACAGGCAGGAAGGGGATAAAGAAAACATGGAAGAACCTTGAACCTATGACACAGGACAGAAAGGCTTAGAAGGTATCTATGGATGACCTATGTTCATCAGGGAGGTCAAAGATAAATAATGAGTGAATTAATATAAAGCATTCATTCAAAGTATACAGTACAATTAACTAGATCATGTAAAACACTTTGGAGCATAACAACAGTTAACTAGATCATAAAACACATTTATTTAGAGTAAACTGTTGTTTAGTTATTTCATGTAACATATTTATTTAGAGCTGTGGTTCCCAAAGGGGGCAGTACCCGAGGGGCTTTTGGAAGATAGTCATTAGAGACAGTAGTTTTCCTATCTTTTCTCTGTTAGCTTGTTGAATAGATGGTATCTGAATCTGTTATGGCCAGTGCGGAGGCTGAAGATAACCACTTGTTCTCTTCTGTTGAGCTGGTAGTATGCATCATTTTGTGTGTGACCTGGATGTTCTATATCCCATTTGTTTCTGTATCTGATTCAGATAAAACTCTTTGCCTCCTCGGTTTCCTGAGCTATATATGTGATCTGATCTTCAGTGGATCTGTGTTGTCTGAATCCTGCTTGTTATGGGGTTAATATGTGTTTGTTTTCCAGGTGCCACATCAATCTGGTATTAATCATGCACTCCATCAGTTTTCCTACACAGCTTAGTAGGCTGATCAGTCTGTAAGCATTTGGTTCTTTCAGGTCCTTGTCTTTCTGTGGTATAAGTATCAGTATAGCTTCCATGCCTGCGGAACAATTCCTCTTTTCCAGTTGAGTTTAGTACTGCCAGAAGCTTCTTTTTTGCCTTTGTGCCGAGACCTATTAACATTTCATTGGTTATTCCATCTTTTCCAGGTGACTTCTTTTTCTTTAGTGACCTTATTGCCTCTTCCATTTCTGTCATTGTCAAATTTGTCATCATGTGCTCTTCTGGTGCATTCTTTGTGCTGTCGTGAATAAACTGTTCATCTGAGATGATTTTCTTCCGGTCAGCAGGGACATCAATGTGATATGCACAAGCAAAGTGTTCTATAAATGCATTTGCAGCTTTTTTGCTTGTGAGCATGTTGTCACCTTGTTTGAGTGCGATTTGTTTGTAATGAGATCCTTCGTTGTTCAAGGCTCTAACCAGTTTCCCTAGCTTATTGCCATCTTTATCTAAGTTTAGATTTTCTGTTTTTTCTTTCCAGCAGTCTCTTGTTGTTTTATTTAATGTTCTTCGGTATTTTGCAGTGGTAGCTTTGAGTAAGATGTTTGCTTCAGTTGTTTATTCTATTTGTGCTGGTTCTGACCTCTGTTACTTCATCTTCGAGCCTTTGAAGTTCTTTAGTCCAGTAAGGTTTGTAATTTTTTTTTGCCCCTCTGGGAATGGATTCAGTGGCTGCTTGAAGTATGGTTTTGTTTAGGCTTTGGACCACCGTTTTGTATTGGTGTGTCCCATGTTAATGGTTTCACAAAACCTGTCTGTCAACATTGTAAACTTGTCCCAGTCAGCTCGTTTGTATTTCCATGGAGGGAGTAGTTTTATTTCCCGCAGAACAAATTCCATATTTATGACCAGCTTTATTAGTTTGTGGTCACTACCTGCTAGCTGATCAAGCACATGTCTGCCAATTTTGTATATGATATCGCCCATGGAAAAGGCTAGATTTGGAGTGGAAGTAGTGTGCCATCTTCTGGAGTAAAAACTGGGGTTGTCATCGGGACTGTTGATTAGGTGAAGATTTGTATCTATCTCCCAGTCCACCACTTCGTCTCCTCTGCTGTCTGTATCTGGGTATCCCCATCTTTCAGAGTGACTATTGAAGTCTACCACTACACAATTTGAGTCCATTATTTCCATGCAGGAAAGTGATAAATCCTTGTTTGATAAAAGCGGTTTGATTATACAGAGTCCTTGCTTGAGCGCTTAAAAGGAGAATGTAGCCTGAACAAACCCTAACCCACAGCTACTCCCTAATGTTGCTTATCCCAGTTTTTTAGACACCATATAGCAGAGGTTTCAGGGGGAATGAGAAGCTTCTCAAGGGGTACTGGGAATATTTGGGAATTAACTGCATTATCTTATTCAAATATTGCTTGGCAGTGTTAGCGAATAAAATGTTGTGGAATTGAGAGACATCATCAATTTGGCATGGACGAGATATGAAAGGTAAGAAATGAAGGGGGCACTGTAGATGTTCTCTGAGAGTTGACCCAAAAAAGTTTGAGAAACACTGATTTAGAGGATGAAAACATTAAACGTCATCATATAAATTGTTTAGGGCACACACAAAAACAGTCACTTGGTCTCTTAAAGCATTTATTTAGAGCAGCCTTTCCCATACTTTTTGTCCATGAGGAACCCTTGAAATAATTTTCATGTGTCATGGAAACCCTGCAGGGTACCTTAGCGTGATCTGTAAGTTTTTTATAAATATAATAATCCAATAACAATTTTCAGTGCTGTTTTGAGTAGAGAATGGTTTTTTTCTGCAGATCTGTTTTTTGTTTTGTTTTTTAGCCACCCTATTTGCCTACTATTTTTGTGTGGTTCCCCCTTTTCACAAAGGATACCAACTCTAATGCAAGTCAGTTGTGTGGTTCCCCTTCCCACAAAGGATATCAACTCTAATGCAAGTCAGTTGTGGTTCCCCCTTCCCACAAAGGATATCAACTCTAATGCAAGTCAGTTGTGTGGTTCCCCCTCTCCACAAAGGATATCAACTCTAATGCAAGTCAGTTGTGGTTCCCCCTCCCCACAAAGGATATCAACTCTAATGCAAGTCAGTTGTGTGGTTCCCCCTCCCCACAAAGGATATCAACTCTAATGCAAGTCAGTTGTGTGGTTCCCCCTCCCCACAAAGGATATCAACTCTAATGCAAGTCAGTTGTGTGGTTCCCCCTCCCCACAAAGGATATCAACTCTAAAGCAAGTCAGTTGTGTGGTTCCCCCTCCCCACAAAGGATATCAACTCTAAAGCAAGTCAGTTGTGTGGTTCCCCCTCCCCACAAAGGATATCAACTCTAATGCAAGTCAGTTGTGTGGTTCCCCCTCCCCACAAAGAATATCAACTCTAATGCAAGTCAGTTGTGTGGTTCCTCTCCCCACAAAGAATATCAAATCTAATGCAAGTCAGTTGTGTGGTTCCTCTCCCCACAAAGAATATCAAATCTAATGCAAGTCAGTTGTGTGGTTCCTCTCCCCACAAAGAATATCAACTCTAATGCAAGTCAGTTGTGTGGTTCCTCTCCCCACAAAGAATATCAACTCTAATGCAAGTCAGTTGTGTAGGCAGAAAAAAACCAGCATTTCCTATTTTTAAATTTCCCACTTGATTTTTTTAAACCTTACCCAAGTAGGCCTAAAAATCTTATCACAAATTTCTACATCTACAAGATGCTGATGAATTGTGGAATGTGCAAGAGTGAACACAGTGGCTGCTTGGTCAATGCCCACCACTGCGAGCGCTAACATCGCCTAGCGCCCAAAGTTTTAAAAAAATGATTTATTTTTTTCAGTTATGATTTCTCGTGTAACCCATAGCAACCTGTTGCTTAATCCTAGGGTTCCGTGAAACCCCAATTGAGAAACCTTGATTTAGAGCATATATACTCTTAACTTGGTCGTATAATACATTTAATTAGGGCATAAAATTGTTTAAGTAGATCATATTTATCTGTTAAAGTATACAAAACTAGATCATGTAAAGTAACTTAGAGCATTAAAAACAGTTAACTAGATCATATAACTTGGCCACTTAAAGCATTTAATTTAGAGCAGGGGTGGGCAATTGGTTCGCTAGTCAAGACATGTGGTGAACAGGCAACAAAAATGTGGTGATTTGGAGTGTTAGCTCTTGCATAATACTGAACAGGCCAGAAGGAAGACAGCTGATAGGATAGTATGGCGCTCTCTCTTCCAAACCTCTACAACTCAAGGTAGAGGAGGAACGACTAAGTACGTAAGTATGATACTGAACAAAAATTTCATTAAAAAAATTGTACACTGAAAATATGTACACTGAAATTTTTGGCCTGTCCTGAAAACTCAGAAGGTTCTTCCCTTTCCATATAATTTGACATTAGAATAAACTCAGTATGAAGCTTCAGTGGAAAGGAAAACTGATCAGTGATCAAGCACAACACATTTGAGAGTTGAAGTTGAAACTGAATCTTCGTATGGTTCAAGTGCAAAAGGAAGATTTCAAGCACTTGCCAAAACTGAATCCTTATCGTGACGCAGATAAAAGGCATCAAAGAAGAGTTGGCAACACTAGGAGGGCAGCAGTTTGGAGACTTTTTCACGCCATAAATCGAGGATTCCTCACTAAAGGACTGACGACTAGAATGGAACCAGGCTAGGAGGAAGACACCCGATAAGATAGTATGGCTCTCTCTCTTCCAAACCTCTACACCTCACAGTAGAAGAGGAACGGCTGAGTTAGTTAGTTAGACACAGATGAAGAGTTTGATTGTCATTTTCAGAAAATATATCAGTATGTTAACTGGTTGGACAATTTTATTAAGAAATGTGAGTAGGACTTTTCTGATTTTATTCTGTTGACTTGGCATTTGCTCCAAAACAAAATCCATGGTGATATCACGAGAAGAAAGAAGACATCAGATTAAGCTGGGAGAACAGAATTCTTGAAAGATCTATTGCACGTCACCATTGAAAATTCAACACAAGAACTTATCACTTATGTTGTGCTTGGAAAAATGTAGATTTGAAGCTGCTATGCTCATGTTGCAAAGCTTCTGGGTCCACTCTGAAGTTGATCTCAAGGGTTGTTCAGTTGGAAATATCTTCTGAAAAATGAGAAGCGTTATACTTTGAAACTGGCTGTTGCAAAATTTTTTTTTGGGTAGTTGACTCAACGTGGCTCTGTGAACGAACGTTTTCCTCAGTCACTTTGATAAAGTTGAAATACAGATCTCGAATGATGTTCTTGAGATGTGGTTGAGTTCAGACAATGAACCAAATTTGGACCAGTTGATCAGACAGAAATAATACAAGGTTTCACATTGATATTTTTAAAAGCATTGAACTTCCTTGATTTGTGTTGGACTCTGTAAGCAAGAATATAAAGTCATTTAAGGGAATTTTAGATTTTCTCCTTTAATCAAAGCAGGAACTTTTAAAAAATATTTGATGCAGGAAATCAATCAGAAACTCACCACACCTGTGGCTTGGCTAAAAATCTTATTACTCGCCCCTGTTTTAGAACATAAATACTCTTAACAAGATCATATAATTTAATTAGAGCAGGGGTTCTCAACCATTTTTTTGCTCATGGCCCCCTTCTGAGCCTCATTTACCTCTGTGGGCCCCCTATCATAGTTGCTGTTAGCTTGAAAACAGGCACTTTACCATCTTACTGTGGCCCCCTAGAAATATGGCATGGCCTCCTGAGGGGAAGGGGGGGAGGCATGTGGTCCACGTTGAGAACCACTAAATTAGAGTGTAAAATCAGTTATGTAGGTCATATGAAACTGTTAAAATACACAAAATGGTTTGTGGAATCATAAGGGGAGAGTTTGGTAATTTTTCTTTATTGTTTATATAAAAGAGGAAAGAACAGGAGTAGCAGCTAATATGTGGTTGTGTATGAGGCTGACAACCTCATTATGTAAAATTAGTGGCTACAGAAACTATCACTACAAGAGCACATTAATGTTGGATGCAGGCTTCATGCAGAAGTGACCAGCTACAGCGGTGGGCTCCGTGCTGCATAAGGAACAAAATGGTCAATGAGGAATGAAGGAGACAAGTGTTGATGGTTAGTTTGGTTGCTTCCATCTTTCTTTTGGTGATGTCTCTAAATTGTGTGTGTGTGTGTGTTTTTTATTTTTTTATTTTTGCTGTCAGCGTTTTATTAATTTTTCCTTTGTGCTTCTTACAGAGCATGGAGCCATGACAGCAGCTGGTCCTGTAGGAATCATGTACTAAGTAGTTGCAAGCTGTGGTTTCTGTGGCATTTTGTTTTATATGATGAGGCTGCCAGCCCTATGCACAACCTCATGTTAGTCACCTTATACGACATGCCTGAGGGTGCAGTAGTTCTTTCTTTGTCCCTTCATAAGACCCATGAGAACTTAAAGAGCAGCTTTCAGCATTTGTTATCCTTTATATTTCTTTGTCGTGACATTGCAGTATTTCCACACCATTGGTGATATCACATTCCTTTGTCTTGACATTGCAGTATTTCCACACCATTGGTGATATCACATTCCTTTGTCTTGACATTGCAGTATTTCCACACCATTAGTGATATCACATTCCTTTGTCTTGACATTGCAGTATTTCCACACCATTGGTGATATCACATTCCTTTGTCTTGACATTGCAGTATTTTCACACCATTGGTGATATCACATTCCTTTGTCTTGACATTGCAGAATTTCCACACCATTGGTGATATCACATTCCTTTGTCTTGACATTGCAGTATTTCCACACCATTAGTGATATCACATTCCTTTGTCTTGACATTGCAGTATTTCCACACCATTGGTGATATCACATTCTTTTGTATTTACACTGCAGTATTTTCACACCATTGATGATGTCACATTTTTTAAAACTTTTGTGAATATTTTCAGTGAATCTCCAGGACATTCACTTGCAGAAACCATTCAAGAGCTCTATCATCAAAGAGCAGCAAGTGCTGTCACGGAGCACGGTGCCTAGAGCCATTCTGGAGGCTTATGATAAATGTGATGCTCCACCAGCCCTGGACAAACTGGACAAGTTTAGGTAGGGTGGGCAGGTAGGGTGGGCAGTTTTCTTATTAAGGCATAGTGTGGTCTCATCATCCTCAGCTGCCATTCCACAACAAAAGTGTGGTATTCGGCCAAAAGATTCGGTGAATTTTTCTTAGGCATGTTGTGTGAAAAGAGGACAATTTCGACATTTCCTTCTCTGTAACTCTCCAGCATTCCGCACCATAGAGAAGCACAGAAAGCACACAGCTCTGATATAATCTTAATTTTGTGCTTGTGCTGTATTGAGAGGACTTCCAGATGTTGTTTAGGCTAAAAAAAGCTGTTCTTGCCTTATTCATTCTGATGTTGATGTCTTTGCCTGCCCCGCCGTCTGGTGTTACTATGCATCCTAGGTATGTGAAGGTGTCTGTCTGTACCAGTTGCTGATTCCTTACCGATATGGGCTCAGGGTTGCTCACATTGAGCGTCATGACCTCTGACTTCCTTAAATTGATGTTCAAGCCCACCTGCTGGCTAAACTTATTAAGTCTGTCCGTTTTTTCTTGGATATGTTGATGTGAATGTGCTAGTAGTGCAATGTCATCTGCATATTCCAGATCTTCTAATATAGAAAATGTAGTCCATCTTATTCCTCTTGGACTGCCCTCTGTTGTCTGCCGCATCACCCAGTCTATGACTGTTAAAAATAGAGTGGTTGATAAGGGGCATCTCTGTCGTACTCCTGTCTTCACCTCAAAGGTTAGGTTGCTCTGCCCAACACTACATGTAAAGTTGGCATAGAGGCTTTTTATGATTGACACTATGCAGCTTGGAATACCATAAGCCCTCAGTATTTTCCATAAACTGTCCCTATGTATGCTGTCAAAAGCCTTTTCAAAATCAACGAAATTAATGTACAGCTGTCTTTGCCATTCTGAGCACTGCTCTATAATGTTCCTGAGAATGAATATATGATCTACACATCTTCTGTTCTTTCTAAATCCTGCTTGTTCTTTCCTCAGTTTGTGGTCTACTGCTTTTGAAATTCTCTGTATAATTATCCTGCCTAGTATTTTGCTGGGAACTGAGAGAAGAGTGATTCCTCTCCAATTATTGCAGTCTGCAAGATCTCCCTTCTTGGGCAATTTGACAATTATTCCTTTGTTCCACTCTGATGGTGTTGTCCCCATTTTCCAGACTTGTGCAAATAGTGGTTCTAATAGTTCTGCTGCTAGCTCAGGGTCTGTCTTAAATAGCTCTGCATTTAAGTTATCATGGCCAGGAGCTTTTCTGTTCTTTAACCCTTTGATTGCTGTGATGATTTCTTCTTTTCGTGGAATGTCTGTATTTACATCTAGATCGTTTTCAGCCTCAGGAACATTCAATTGTGTCTCTGGTGGTTCCTTGTTCAGAGTTTCTCTGAAGTGTTCTGCCCATCTTGTTTCCTGTCCCTCTGCTGTCGTGATGAGATTTCCTTGCTTATCTCTTACTAATGTAATATTGTTTGCACCTCGTTTTCCGCTGATGAATTTAGTTATTTTGTATACTGTGTTTTGTTCATTTCTCAGTGCTGCCTCTTCTGCCTGTCTTGCAAGATCGTCTAGGAAATTCCTTTTGTTGGCTCGGGTTTGGCGTTTAACTTCCTTGTCCAGCTGACTGTACTGTTCGCTATATAGTTGCTTTAACCTGGGGGACTTCGCTTCTGTTTTCTTTCTTTTCATTTCCTTTCTCAGTGTTATGGTGTTTAGTGTTTCTGGTGTTATCCAGTCTTGCTTCTTCCTTTCCTGGAATCCCAAGCATGATTTGCTATTATGGTCTTCAGTAAGGTGTTATGTCTTTTTACGTAACCAAAATATTTTAGCTGTCTAATTTTGATCTCCTTCACTAATTCTCTTTTCATTCTTAGGTTTTTTATGACCTCTTTATTTGTTTTCTTCTCTTTCCATGAGATGTGCCCCATTCTCCTATATATTCACACCTCGAGAGCATTAATTCTTTCTTCTAATTTCTTGTTCATTGTCCATGTGTCATCACCACACAGTAATGAAGAATATAAATAACATTTGATGGTTCTAAGTTAATAGTTTAGATGTCAGTATTTGTCTCATGTGGTTTAGATGTCAGTATTTGTCTCATGTTGTTTAGATGTCAGTATTTGTCTCATGTTGTTTAGATGTCAGTATTTGTCTCATGTTGTTTAGATGTCAGTATTTGTCTCATGTGGTTTAGATGTCAGTATTTGTCTCATGTTGTTTAGATGTCAGTATTTGTCTCATGTGGTTTAGATGTCAGTATTTGTCTCATGTTGTTTAGATGTCAGTATTTGTCTCATGTTGTTTAGATGTCAGTATTTGTCTCATGTTGTTTAGATGTCAGTATTTGTCTCATGTGGTTTAGATGTCAGTATTTGTCTCATGTTGTTTAGATGTCAGTATTTGTCTCATGTTGTTTAGATGTCAGTATTTGTCTCATGTTGTTTAGATGTCAGTATTTGTCTCATGTTGTTTAGATGTCAGTATTTGTCTCATGTTGTTTAGATGTCAGTATTTGTCTCATGTTGTTTAGATGTCAGTATTTGTCTCATGTTGTTTAGATGTCAGTATTTGTCTCATGTGGTTTAGATGTCAGTATTTGTCTCATGTTGTTTAGATGTCAGTATTTGTCTCATGTTGTTTAGATGTCAGTATTTGTCTCATGTTGTTTAGATGTCAGTATTTGTCTCATGTTTTTAAATGTAGATTTGGCCATTCCTATTCTTTTGGTCTACTGAGCGTTACTGTACAATACATTTTCTAGTTTTAATGTTTTTTCATCATTACAATGAATTTAAAATGATTTTTGTTGTTATATCAATATGTAAAAAAAACAAAGCTGACTTATTACCAGTTTGTGAGATTTCAACACATTTTAAAAATTGATACTGAAGCATTCTTGATTAGTTTTTGCTAGTTGTAGTGATACTCATGAGTGCTGAGCAGCAAAGTAATTAGAGCACTTGATTCTGAAGGCAAAGTTACTGGGTTCAGAGCCAAGTTGCATCATGCTTTAATCTACTAAGTTGTAAAAGTGGGTACCTGATTGTGCTCTTGAGGTACGGTAGGCAAAAGCATCACCTCATAAAGTCTCTTACACCACTTCCCTACCGCAGTATCAGCTATTTACCATACCTAGTGATACCCAGTCCTTTTGTATGGCTATGAAACATGGAGAACAACAATAACAACCTAGAAGTTACATATTTCATAAATGGGGGCTCACATAGAATAGATGGATTGAAATGATCGACAAGGTCTCCAGTGTGGAACTGATAATAAGAACCAGACAAATTCCAGTAGTAAAAGAGATGAGAAGAAGGCGCTGGAGATGGCTAGGACACACATTCAGGAAACTTGTTGATAACATTACGTTAAGGCATTTCTTATTGTGAAATTCCTAGAGAAGCAGAAAGGAAAAAAGGATCCCGTTACACGCCCATTGAGGCATATTGGGAATATGGTGTTAGGCCCATATTTTCTCGACCGTCGGCTAGAGAAGCAGAGATAGACTGAAAAACATTTGGAATAGAGTACTGATTTGAGAATGATGAGGAAGGCATGGAAAGACCTGGAGCTAATGATGGCATACTTCAGGAGGATGGCATACTTCAGGAGGATGGTATACTTCAGGAGGATGGTATACTTCAGGAGGATGGTATACATCAGGAGGATGGTATACTTCAGGAGGATGGTATACTTCAGGAGGATGGCACACTTCAGGAGGATGGCACACTTCAGGAGGATGGCATACTTCAGGAGGATGGCATACTTCAGGAGGATGGCATACTTCAGGAGGATGGCATACTTCAGGAGGATGGCATACTTCAGGAGGATGGCATACTTCAGGAGGATGGCATACTTCAGGGGGATGGCATACTTCAGGGGGATGGCATACTTCAGGGGGATGGCATACTTCAGGGGGATGGCATACTTCAGGGGGATGGCATACTTCAGGGGGATGGCATACTTCAGGAGGATGGCATACTTCAGGAGGATGGCATACTTCAGGAGGATGGCATACTTCAGGAGGCTGGCATACTTCAGGAGGATGGCATACTTCAGGAGGATGGCATATATTTGTTTAAGGCCTGTGCTCCTTTGTGAGCTGAAGATTAAGTGGAAGTGACACTGAGGCTTGTTTGATTAAATTTCTTCTGATTCTTCCATTAGGGAGGATGGCAAAAGCAGCATGAAGTTTTATACAGATCCCAGCTACTTTGCTGAACTATGGGCAGTTGAGATGGGCAAACAAATACAAGAAAACAAGAAGCTACATGACAAGAAGAGGAAAGGCAGAGAGGTAAATATGTGGTTGAATTAACTCTTTTAAAAAATACACGTTGTTGCTGTGGCGTATTTGAAAATATTTGTGCCAACTTACATCTTGGCACCTTGCATTACATATTGATTTCAGATTCCTGTTGAGACAGTCCTTGAGGTTAGCCTGTCCTTTTTTTAAACATGGATTTGATTATTAACTTTTAGGGGAAGAATGTCAGAGGATTTCAGCTAACTAACGTTAAAAAAAAATGAAATAACCAAAATTACGGTAGTCTTCTTTATGATAATTTAGGATCTCTGCTGATCTAAATCAGTTTTCAGACCTCATTATCTGAACATAGTAGTTTGACCTAGAAAATTTAATTTCTTTATGAAACTGTGCTCATCTTACAAAGAAAATTGTATAATTTCTCAGAACTTTGTTCATTACTATTAATGTTCTTGTTACTTACTTACATATTCATCAATCAGCTAAGATTTGGCAGACAAACTTTTCTTTGCATTATGGTACTTTTTTTCAGATTAGACACACTGACACCCCCTTTCTCTAGTCTTTCTTATTAAAAGTTTACTGTATAATGTTGGATGTATTTGGTGTTTTCCTACCTGTTTTTGCTATTGTATTCTTGAAATCCACATTAAATTTGTCATGCTATGCTTTTTATATTGTTAGTGTGATCTTACACTTCTGTTTTCTTCTGTATGTCTCTAGAAGTACATATTGAAGTCTTCCCAGTGTTATCCTGTTTAAAAAAAAATTAATTTTGTTGTTGTCTTCTCGCTTTCATCCGCTTTTATTTGTTAAATATATTTTATGAACTGTCATAGAAAATTACACTCTTCTCTATGAGAGGGCTGTGAATAAATCAATGGCATATTTTGTTTTCTGTGACACCTTTGGGGGGGGGGGGGGGGAGATATGAAACTAGTGTAATGTCTTACTAAGACTAAGAACACACATTGCTTAATCAATAATTCACATAGTCTTTGTCAAGGTAAAGCATGTGGAAACAGAGACAAAAAAGTGAAAAATAATCTATCTAAATGTGAAAACAGTTGGGGGAAAAAATAAAAAAAAAAAGCTGTAAATTGAGAGCAATGTTGTCGTGTCGATAAATACAAGTGAGAAATGCCACCAAGATACAGTGAGGAGACTAGAGCTGATACTAGGAATGATATTACTACCCTTAATCCTATTTCTAGTTTTTTTTTCTTTCCAAAATTAATTCATACCTGATTTCATTTTACCTGCAACATAAGTTGTTAGACCAACAAATTATTGTATGAAATGTGACATTAGTTGAATCAGGTAATTTCAGTAATTGCTTCATTTAATGTATAGAGTCGGCATAATTTTCCATGCAGTAGTTTTTAAGTGAGTTTAATTATTTTATATATTTTATTAATAGGCACTTTATTATTTAGCAGCATAAATATAATTTTTTAAATAACAAGAATGGGAGCAGCGCTGGTGTAATGGTTACTACATTGCGCAGGTGTTCAAGGTTCAAGCCCGGGCGTGAGCATTTGAAGAAGTGTCATCGGCTGGGATTTTGACTAAATAACCTGAACGGCTCCTGAGATAAACCCTCTGTGGATGGGAAGGAGCAAAGCTCCTGACCGGGTTGGAAGGAAAGTCCACAGGCTCCCCAGCCTTTCAATGACATGTCATTGGGCCAAAGGGCTGAAAGCCGAAGTGCCGCTGGTTAAGAAAAAAAAAAAAAAAAGAATTTATTCTTAGGAAACCACAATTAAAATGGTACAATTTCATTTCTAAAATGTGATTGGAACAGGGTTTCTTAAACTGTGGTCGAAGTACCATTTTGGGGAATGTGAATGGATTCTAAGGAGTCCAAAAACTTTAAATTTAAAATGTAAAATTTTTTATCATGCTTTTATGTACATTTTTTCCAAGAAGGGGTTCATAGTCTTCATCTGACAATTAAAGGGGTCCATGACACACACAAAATTAGGAAACCCTAGATTACAAGAATTTTCATAATTTTCAGCAAAAGCAATACAAAATTGTAGTCAGTACTTAAAATGTATAGAGATAAAAGTGGCAAAACACTTGTATGAAGAGGAGACAATTTGAAATGATCAGATTGCCTCCTAATGTAAAGCTACATATAGTTTTGTATCATAGTCACGGTAAAACAAAGGTGTCACATTACATTTCATCTGTGCCATGTACAGTAAATCTCCCAGTTTCAGAATTCTCTATGTACAAAAGTCTGACTGATGTAAATTTGCAAGTATATAACTGGTTTTCTAGGCACACAAAAAGGGAAAACAATTGTTTCAGATCACAATAATAAAATAAAAAAATTTAAATCATATGCCAGTCTAGAATTTTGAACCCTTGTCATATCCTACCATTAATTTTTGTGTTTATACGTCTAAACACACTTTTCTTTTTCTTCTTCAAGTATTTCTGCCAGTGGGATATGTGATCATTCCTCTGTACAACTTTGTGTCTCCAGTATCAACTTTGTGTCTCCAGTATCAACTTCATGTCTCCAGTATCAACTCTGTTGTTGACTTCTTTCCATGCTGTGATGTCAAACCTGTCCAGTATTTTTTCTCTTTGTCTTCCTCTATCTCTTTTAGTCTTTCCTGTTGTCACAATATATTTTAGCTTCCTTCATCTTATAATGTGCCCAAAGAAAGTGAATTTCTTCCTTCTAATATGTGTGTAATAAACTTCCTTTGCATGGTGGCTTCTTTCAGGACATCCTAATTACTCTTGTTGGCTGTTGTGGTATTCTTAAAATTCTTCTGTAAAACCACCATCTCTCATTCAGTTTATCTCGGTGGAAAAACACTTATCGCTGTTTATTCATTTCCAATTGTACAAATTCTTGTTGCCACTTTAACACATTTACTCACTTACATACTCAGTCGTTCCTTTCTACCCTGTGGTATACAGGGTAGCCAGAAAGAGCGCCGTACTATTCTATCGGCTGTCTTCCTCCTGGCCTAGTTCTAGTCTAGTCCTTGGTCCTTTCAAGATTGTCTAATGTTGTTCTCCCAGCGAACTCTTGATCATCCTGGTGGTCTGGATCCGTGGCTCTTGGTTTCCCATATTTGTGGTGGTAGCTGATCCTCTCCCATTCTGCAAACATGACCAAACCATTGTCATTAGGATGGTTAACACATTTACGTGTGTTTAAATTATGTGTTGTTGTTGTTGTTGTAGTTGCACATTTGGTGTTCACTTTGACTAACATAATGTTATTTATTTAGTCAATGGTTTAATGAATATAACTGGGAGGTTTACTGTGTTATTCTTCTTTGGCATGCATTTTATTTACAATTTTGTGCAGGTTGTTAGATGTTTTATTTTTTTATTTCTAAGATCAGGCACTTTAATGTTGTGTACTCTTCCTCAGGTCACCATGCCCTTCCCACATCTGAGCTAGATTGTCACGATTCTAGTAGAATTTATACTAAATGATCGGCAGTTTGGTTAGACTGCTGGCCCATTGTGACAAAGTTACCAGGTTCAGAACCTGGTAGCGCCACGCTCCAGTCTACTCATCTGTAAATGGGTACCTGAGTGCTCTTGATTTAGGGAAGGAAAAGGCAGTGAGGAAGGGAACTAGTCACTCCACCTCAGAAAACTGGACCTCATTTAGTGGAGTCTCTAACACTTCACTCCCCTTTAGCAGTATCTGATATGGGACTATCCATCAACTTCATATTTTAGATTAATCAATGTTATTGATAATCATGGTGATATAAATCATCGTGTGAAACAGACTGCCACAGAAACGACTGCGGCAAGAGCAGTTGAATGCTTTATGCAGGCTTCCTGCCAGGGGACCTACTGTAATGGAGGCTCCTTGCTCCATAAGGAGCACAAAGGAAAATAATTATGATATATGGTATCATGACTCCTGTAACTTTCTATTTTGATAAGTGGCAAAGGTTCAGGTGGATCTAATCATCAAGTATTAAGACTGATCTTTTTTTTTTTTTTTAAACACAGTCAGGATTACTTGAAGCCCTGGCTTATAACTAACTCTACCGTTTTAGGATGGAAAAAAAATAATTGATTGCTTGACTGTCAATTTCTCACAGAGACAGCAAACGAGAAAACCTCATCAAGTTAAAGAGGCTAAGGCTACCACTAAAATAAAACACCAGATTATGAAGGACGGTGCAGAGTTTGCCATATATCAGGTAGAAAGGTCTTTCACACATTTCTGGTAGAAAGGTACAATAGACCTAGGCATAATAGCTTGCTTGCATGGTGTAATTTTGTATATACAGAGTGCAATTTTGCATATGTGGAGTATGATTTTGTGCAATTGCAATTTTGCATATCATTTTCTTTTAAACTCCTTATAGAGCATGGAACCACCACTGCCAGCTGGTCTCTTTGTAGTAAGCCTTCACAAAACATTCACATGCTCTTGCAATGGTGGCTTCTGTAACGATATATTTTAGGTGATGACGCTGCCAGCCTTATACGTAACTTCATATTAGTCACCACGTATGATATGTCTGTGTAAGCAGCAGCCCTGTTGTTTCTGTGTTTCTTCACAGACTTCTGGGAACTAATAGAGGCAATTTGGCATGTCACAATTTAGCATGTCACAAGTTGGCAGGTTACAATTTGGCATGTAACAGTTTGACGTGTCACAATTAGGCATGTTACCATTTGGCATGTCACAATTTAGTATGTCACAATCTGGCATGTCACAATTTGGCATGTCACAGTCTGGCATGTCACAGTCTGGCATGTCACAATTTGGCATGTCACTATTTGGCATGTCACTATTTGACTTGTCACAATTTGGCATGTCACAATTTGGCATGTCAGTAGTATATTTGTTTTCTAGAGAATGATCTCTCACTTGTCCTTATATGTTTATTTAATGACAGCATCTTTGCATAGCAACCAGTGATGCCTTTGCTATATAGTCCCTATAGTCAACTAGCACCAACTCATATATAGATATTTTCTAGTACACACATTGTACAAGGGTCTGCCTAGTCTTTGAAAACTGCATAATAAATATTAGTGTTCTAGGGGAGTTCTTCCATCTGGATGTATACTGTTCCATCTATGTCCCAGTCTTATGGATGCGAGTCTTGGGCAATGACTACAACCCACAAAAACCAGCTCTGAACCTCAGAAATGAGGTATCTGAGGAAGGTGGTTGAAGTAGAATAAGATGCATGGTCTGCAACCAAATGATACGGCATGGCTTCAAAACCAATCTTCTGCGCAAGTGGAACAGTCCCAATTACGATGGTTTGGCCATGTCTGCAGAATGGGAGAAGATTGGCTACCATGACAAATATAATAAACCAAGAGCCAGGGGTTTAGACCTCTATGACTACCCAGAGTTTGCTGGGAGGACAAAATTAGACAATCACTGAAGAACCGAGGACTAGATTGGAACCAGGCCAGGAGAATGACAGCCGATAGGATAGTATGGCGCTCTCTCTGGCAGACCTCTACACCTCAGGGTAGAAGAGTAATGATTAAGTAAGTCAGTAAGTTCTAGGACAATTATGGGAAGTTTATTCTAGTTTAAGGTGAGCGTAGATGTTAGTTGACAATAAAAAGTTCAGAACCAGTAAAGAAAAAAGAAAGTTTTAGAGACCACTTTTATTGATTTTACCAAAATGCATTAAATAAATTTTCTATACATTCTATTGCATTGAATAAAAGTGGGCGTAGAATAAAAGTGGGCGGCCAGTTACCATTAATCAAGTAATTCATCATATCTTTTACAAAAATATGAATATGTGAATGATATCTTCTTACACTCTCAGACGTCTGCTTGAATGTTTTCAAAGGAAGCAGTGGTCAACTTGAGGCTGTTAGTATCTCCATAGAGTTTTTTTAAGGAATGGTACTGGTGACATAATGACAGCCATATGTGCTTTCTCTGTGTCACATATGTTGGGCATCTTTGAAGCAGATGTTCAGCAGTCATTTTATCTATGACACAGTTACACTCATCGGTACTGCAGTATGTTGAGTGTTTTGGGGGCTTGGTTAGTAATTCTTGTCCTCTGCTGCTGTGCCTTGACCCCATAGTTCAGAGGAAGCTGACAACCAGTAGAATGTTGGGGGGGGGGGGGGGGGGGGGGGGGGAGTTTGACACTCTCACAGCCTTGAGGTATCCCATGGGGTTAGCACCATTCTGCTTTCTTTTTAGTGACAAAAATAGCAACAGTAATAGCAGCATGTTGTAAAAATTAGCAACAGTAGTGGCAGCATGTTGTTGTTGTTGTTGTTTAACTAGGGCTGCTGAGCTTCTCGCTCTTTAGCAGCCAATGCCAAGTTGAAGACTCCTTAGTATTATCCACACTGTAGATCTAGGCTTTTTGTGTGGCTTTTCTGCCATTCCGAAATGAGTTTAAGTCATGAGCTCCAGTTTCTCCAGCTTCGCTTGCATTTAAAGTATCGTCACATCTGGTCTCAAGCTAGGAGTAAGAATTGCGTGGCATACTGTGCATTCCCCGCCATCCAAGGGGGCTCTCCAACTATGCAGAGCTAAAATACTGTACTCTGGTTCTAGGCTCTCCCAAGGAATTGTCACATCCTGCACAGAGCCACTTCTCAGCTCCCCCTGCCCTATCACTGGGTCCATAGTGAGAACCTTCTGCATGCAGTCAACCAAGTCAAAGCCAAAGAATTTCACCTGGGCGCAAGTAACTTCTCCAAGCCTAGTGTGCAATGCTGGGTTCTCACCAAGTTTTCACCACAGGGGGAATCCCGGGAAGTGTGTGGATGATTTCAAGAGCCAATGAGGATGTAATTAGCCTCCCAGACATAGGGTTAGCAGCAGTAATAGCAGCATGTTGTAAAAATTAGCAGCAGTAAAGGCAGCATATTGTAAAAATTAGCAACAGTAGTAGCAGCATGTTGTAAAAATTAGCAACAGTAATAGCACCATGTTGTAAACATTAGCAACAAACGAACAAACTTTATTTTCGAAGGGTTAAGAATTGGGCGCGCAGGCCCGTCTAACATTCTGCCCTTCCACTCTCATTTATCTTGCATACTATATCCTTTCATTCCCACATGATACTTTATGCATTAATTTAAAGGCATGCAACATTATAAAGTTACCATAACAGCATTCATTTACAGTATGCAATCATAATAAAAAATGAGTAGGTTTTTTGTTTTAAGCAAACAAGATAGTAATAGGGGAAAAAAGTAATAATAAAATAAAATAAATAAAACAATAAATAAAAATAAATAATTCTGTATACCGACACTCACTCATGCGGTCAAACCTTCTACAATTAATCTGTATTTTTGAATGTGTCATCAATCATCAATACAAAAATTACATGAACACATTCTCGCTTATATCCATACATTCTTGGTGGAAAATGAAATAATAATAATAACTTTTTCTTACGCACTTCTGTGGCAGGTAAAGTCTTTGAGCAGTTAAAAAATAAAAAAAATAATGTAATATCTGCTTATTCTCATACACATCATCCCATTTAAGCAAACGAAAACATTCACATTTCTAAAGTACAGTGGTATGCGGGCACATTCTCACAACTCACATTTCTAAAGTACAGTGGTATGTGGGTACATTCTCACATACATTACATTACATAATAATATTTTAAAGTGAATATAATAATATAATAATATTACATGGATATAAAACAAATTATTCACAAAAAACGAGCGGAAGAGGAACAGAAATGTTGACCTATGGATGAGATGTTGACAGGCAAATGTTGTTTCTATGGGGGTAGATAATCAGTGTTGAGGAAGTGTTTGAGTAATAGCAGCATGTTGTAATCATTAGCAGCAGTAATAGCAGCATTTTGTAAACATTAGCAACAGTAACAGCAGCATGTTGTAAAAAATTGGCAAGAGTAATAGCAGCATGTTGTAAAAATTAGCAACAGTAATAGCAGCATGTTGTAAACATTAATAACAGTAATAGCAGCATATTGTAAACATTAGCAACAGTTATAGCAGCATGTTGTAAAAATTAGCAACAGTAATAGCATCTTGTAAATATTAGCAAAAGTAATAGCAGCATGTTGTAAAAATTAGCAACAGTAGTATTAACACAAATTGCTTGATAACAACAAAAGCTATGCAGAATGTAACAACATTAACTGATGACAAGAACCTGACAAGTACCAGTGGAACAAGAGATGAGAAGAAGACACTATCATTAGATAGGACACACATTGAGGAAAGCTATTAATAGCATTACAGTGCAGACCTTGTTCGGGAATTCCCAGGGTAGTAGAGGGAGACAGGAAAACACATGGAGAAGAGAACTAGAGACAGAAATGCAGGGAACGAAGAAGACATGCACAGACATGGGACTGATGGCACACTACAGGAGAACTTGGCATTAGTTTCTTGAAGGCCTATGCTCCATGGGGGGGGGGGGGGGGGGGGGGGGGGGGTAGGGCAGTGTTCTAACAAAATTAATTGGGGACACAGTACATCATGTATGTTTTCATAGCTCATTGATCTGTTGACTACAGAGTTCTATTTTAGCTTACAAATTTTAAACAACTATTTCTTTTGGGCAGTTTGTTTTCTGATATCTTTGTAATTTTATTTGCCTTTGTGTTTTTGTTGTCATAATTTATTTTTAGTATCTTAATTATTCATAGTTTAAATTGTGCACAACTTCATTTTGTCTCTGCAGTTGGCTTACTGTTTGTATATGCTTATATGGTCAATCCTTTAGTTGCTACTTGTTCATGTTATGGCGTGTTTAGTTTTTTTGGTGATATATTTTTATCTTTACGTTGCGTCATCTGGGGTGTTGTAAAGCTGTTTATCTATACATCACATAGTCAGTGCCATTATGAAGCTGTTTAATGTATCACATTTATGCTTTTGTGAAGCTGTTGTGCATGGATAAATTCATCTTTGGCATTGTGAAGCTATTTGTCTTCATATCACTTTGTCTGTGCCATTATGAAGCTGTTGTAACTGCATGGCTTCATCTGTGACATTACAAAGCTGTTACTTTGCCATTACGAAAGTGTTTCTGCACCATTATGAAGTTGCTGTATGTGCACTTCTTATGTGCAGTCATGTCATGAAGCTGTTACATGCTGGTCAGTTCATCTATGCCGAGGGTTTCCAGCCTGGGGTACAAGAAGCTTGTCAAGGTGGTATGGGTAATATTTGGTAAATATCAATATTATCCATTTGAAATATTCCAAAAGAGTAATGTTTGTTCAAAAAAAAAAAAAGTAACACAATAGCGAGCCAAGTTCTTCATCACATCGAAAGCAAAAAAATAAGCTGAGGGTGGACAATGATTTTCAGGTTCCTCTTTCAAAAAATACTACCTAGAATAAAACTGTTGGTTGACAAGATCAAAGGTCTCACGAATTTCTTTGACTGTGTTGTCATAAACATTTAACACCTTTATGATAATAACAAATGTTATGTACCGAATAATGTGTTCTTTATGAATCATTAATTAATCTCAAAATACCAGATCTAAGGGTCTTTTATGTATGGACACGCCCCCTAATATAACCGACTAGCCAAAACGAGGCAAAACTTTATTTTAAAAAAATATAATAATAATAATTAATCTCAAACTTATTTTCTTATGTGCAAAAGCAGGGTAATCTCTTAGAATTTATCTCCTGTCAAATCGAATATTGGGTGTTGGAGGGTTTACTAAGAGCTAAGGGTCTATGGGGACACCCCCTCCCCAAAAAAGGCTGGGAACCTTTGATCTATGCCATTTAAAAAGCTGTTGTTCTATCTCTCCTCTCCACCTCCCCCCTCTGAACATGTCATTTGTGAAGTCAGTGTCTGATAGATGCAGAATACTGTCACGTTGACCCCTGTATAGTTCCCTGGGGGGGTCTCTTAAGAAACAAAGAAAGTACAGGACTGCTGCTTTATCAGGCATGTCTTACAAGGTGGCTAATCTGAGGTTGTGTATATGGGGGGGACAACCTCATCATGTACAACATATGGCTACAGAATACAATGCTGCAAGAATGTGGTGATGCTTAGTGTAGGCTTTCTGCAGTGAGGTCAGCTGTAGTGGTGGTTTCATGCTTCTAGTGGGACAAAGATAATGATGATGACTGTCAAGGTACAACAGATCCATGGGTAACATAATATCTGAAAAGGTTGTGTGTGATACCTGAGTTTTTTGTTGTTTTTAAATGTTCTTTCCACAAAATATATCGAGAAACATTACCAAAGCAACACCTGGATCCATGCATACACAGATGGATCAGCAACTAATGCAACAGAAGATGGGGGTGGAGGAGTCTTCCTGAGCTTAAGCAATGGCACACAAAAAAAGATAGCAGTCCCAACAGGAAAATTTTCAAGTAACTTCAGAGCAGAGGCAGAGGCCTTAAAAGCTGCATCAGAAATTCTAATGACAGAAGAAAGCTCAGAGAGACCAGTAGCTATCTTCTCAGATGCACTGTCAGTGATTACAACACTGAAAAGTCAAAGTAATGCTGAGCTGGATGACCTAAGAGTAACACTTCACAGACTATGTCAGCAATACAAAAGAGTCGTGATACAGTGGATTCCTTCTCACTGCAACATCCCTGGTAATGAAGAGGCTGACAGATTGGCAAAGGAAGGGGGAAAGCTTCCTCAACTTGACACAAATATAACTTATGAGGAGTGCAAGAGTTTTATCATGCGCAGGTACAGGCAGAAGTGGGAAGAAGAGCATCCAGGCCACACATAAAATGATCTGTATTACCAGCTCAGCAGAAGTGAACAGGTGGTAATCTTCAGACTTCGCACAGGTCATAACAGATTGAGATACCATCTATTCAACAAATTAAAGATAGGAACTACTGATGAGTGTGACTGTGGCACTGATAAAATGACTGCCGAACATCTACTTCAAAGGTGCCCAACATATGAGGAACAGAGAAAACGCATATGGCCATCACCAGTACCATTCCTGGAGAAAATCTACGGAGATATCAACAGCCTCAGGCTGACCACTGCTTTCTTTGAACTTATTCAAGTTGACATCTGAGGGTGAACGAAGAAGAAGAAGAAGAAGAAACGTTCTTTAAAATGGTACTGGTGACGGCCATGTTTTGTTCTGGTATGCCAGTACTATTGGCAGAGAGGGTAGGGCGCTTGTCACTCGCGGCAAACTTACAGAGTTCCAGGTTTGAAACATAGTAGTGTCATGCACCAGTCTTCTTCTTTTCTGTTTCTTAGCGCTCCATACAGAGCATGGAACCATCACTGCATCTGGTCCTCTTGCAGGAAGTCTGCAGCAAGCATTCACAGGCTGTAGCAGCAGTGGTTTTGGTGGCAATTATATTTGCATGATAAGGTTGTCAGTCCCATGCACAACATCATATTAGTTGCAGTGCACCAATCTACCCAACTGTAAATGAGTATTTAACTATGCTTTTAAGTTAGGGAAGGCAAGGGCAGTGAGGAAAGGAACTGATCACCCCAGACAAAATGGACCTAGTATAGTAAAGTCTGTAACACTCTACTCCTCTATAGCAAGCAGTATCTTGTATGGGACAGATTTTTAACGTGTGCAACTTAGACATGGGACCTCCTATTTTTTCGTTCTTATGCGAGAAGGCTAGGCATCCGATCTCACTACATTTTGATGTTTGTTTCATATATTTTAGTTACAAATAAGTGGATAAATGCAAATATAAAAATAGGAGGTAACTTTTTAGATGACTATGTAGAATCACTTTACTCACAGATTTCTGTTTTATTTAGGATCCCAGCGTTATCAGACAAAGAACAGACAAAAGCCAGGAGGAAGCATACCACATCCGTCAACAGGAAGAGCAAGAGCATGCACTAGCTCAACATCAGCTTCATTACCAACAGCAACAGCAGCAGCAGCTTCATTATCAACAGCAACAACAGCAGCTGTTGCAGCAAGCTCGGCAGCAGTCACAGCGACAACAGCAACACCACTACCAGCAACAACAAAGCCAACAGCGGAATAATTACCAACAGCATCAGTATCAAGACCAACAAATTCCCTATGAACCTGCTCAGACAGCCCCGTACATCCACACACCAGACAGATACCCTCGTGGGGAAGCTGGGATGGGAATAGACAACACTCATAATCACCATCTGCCTCCTCCTGTACAGTTTTCAGAGAGGGTAACATTTTCTTGGTTCATCCTTCAAAGCCATGAACATTCTATCATCATCACAATCATCATCATCACAATCATCATCATCATGACAGTCATCATCATCATCACAGTCATCATCATCATGACAATCATCATCACAATCATCATCATCATCACAATCATCATGACAGTCATCATCATCATCACAATCATCATCATCACAATCATCATCATCACCCTTCAGCTACCCAAGGAGCATAGGCCTTCAACAAACTTATACCAAGTCTCCTTGTCCTGTGCCATCAGCTCAAGGTCTTTCCATGTCTTCTTCATCACCTTCATGTCTGTCTCCAGTTGTCTTCTCCATGTGTTCCTTGGCCTCCCTCTGTCTCTCTTACCCTGGGGATTCCAGAACAAGGACTGCCAGGTAATGCTATAAGCAGGTTTTCTTAGTGTGTGTGCTATCCATCTCCAGCATCATCTTCTCACGTCTTATTCCAGTGGCGCTGGTCTGGTTCTTGACATCAGTTCCATGTTAGTGATCTTGTCATACCACTAGTCTGGTTCTTGACATCAGTTCCATGTTAGTGATCTTGTCATACCACTTGTCTGGTTCTTGACATCAGTTCCATGTTAGTGATCTTGTCATACCACTAGTCTGGTTCTTGACATCAGTTCCATGTTAGTGATCTTGTCATACCACTTGTCTGGTTCTTGACATCAGTTCCATGTTAGTGATCTTGTCATACCACTTCAGAAATTCTTTGCAGCTAACACAGTTTTTCCCCATAATCCCTTATCTTTCCGGTGCGCTGTTGTTTATTTTTTCATGACATTTGCAAAACAACCAAAAAAAAAAAAAAAAAAAGCTACAGACTTTCATAAGTGGGTGCTTGCTTAGTATGCAAGGATTGAAGTGCCTGGAGGAATAGTCTTTTGATATCTATTATATATTTTCATGTCCATTCAGACATCCTCTGTGGGCAGTTGTCTGAGATGTTTGGTTTATTTGATCATGACATTATTGGCATGAATGCTATGTAGGCTTGAATTCTTGCTGATGTTCCCTGCTTTTGTTTTTAGACTTACTGATCTTCAGATTGCATCTTTTCATATCTACTTTATTATATTTTTCTATCCATTCTATCATCCCGTGTCAACATTGATCAACCATCAGCAACCTAAAGAGTACAGGCCTTCCAAAGTTTATGCTAAGCTTTCTGGTCCCATCCATTTTAGATCTTTCCTTGTCTCTTTTTAAAATTCCTTTTATGTCTGTGCCAGGTTCTCTTAGCCCTGCATATTTTTTTTGGTCTCACTTATCATGGGGGTTCCAGAATAAGGATTGCCTTGTAGTGCAATCAAAATGATGTGTCCCATCTGGTGCCAGCTTGTTCTTCTGACTTCTCATTTCACTTGGACGTGTTCTGGTTCTTGTTCCACATTGATAATCTTGTCATACCATTTCAGTTATGTTCTAGGTATGGACACCTTGATGAAAGTGTACCTTCTTGGTTGTCAGTTTTGTTGTTTTCCACATGTCAGAGCCATGCTGAGGCTTATTCATATTTACACTGTCACAGGATTTTTTTACCTAAACTGTACTGTATGTTTCGTCAAAATTTGATATTGATTTCTAAAATCTGTCTTTGAGTAAGCAAAGCTCGGTAGATTTACAAAAAAAATTATTAAGCAAATGAAATTTTAGAGAGAACATGGGACATAATTGTTTTATTTATTTGTTTCTTGTTTTTGAAAAATCTTTGCAGCAAAGCATTTCTCCAGACAAAATCGCCAATGGAATTGTGGGCAACAGAAAAACAATCACAAGCCCCAACCGGCCACAGGATCCTCCCCCTGCTCCTCCACCTGGGACAGGATCAAGGGACAGCTTGCCACCACAGAGCATTGGGATCAAAACCTTGCAGCGTCACTCTCCAGTCTACCCAGCTGTAAATGGGTACATGACTGCTCTTGAGTTAGTGAATTCAAAGTTAGCGAGGGAAGGAGCTAGTAATTTCACCTCATAAAAAAGCTGGACCTAGTAGGGTGCAGTCTATAACACATCACTCCCCTATTTCAGTTTCTGCTATAGGACTACCTTAAAACCTTTGACCCTGACAGCTGAACAGAAATATGTAGCTTCATTCTTCATTTTGCTTTTGCCCTTCTGCTTTCATCCATTTGTTACACATCCTATTTATTGTATAGAGTTTTTGCATGTAATAACTTTCATTTAGTCTGCATATACTGTTTTTGGTAATTAAATTCCTTCTACATTCATGATCTTTTTTATTGACTATTTCCAATAGTTCCAAGTAATTTTTCTGAGCCATAATGTATTCAGATAGTTACTTCCACTAACTATCCTTTCTGTTAGCCTACATTTATTCTGGTGGTTATATCCCTTAGCTGTCCTATCTAATAGCCATCATTTGTTGTAGTTATATCCTTTAGCTGTCCTTCATTTGTTGAAATTGTATCCTTTAGCTGTCCTTCATTTGTTGTAGTTATATCTTTTAGCTGTCCAACATTCATGTAGTTATATCCTTTTGCTGTCCTTCATTTGTTGTAGTTGTATCCCTTAGCTGTCCTATCTTTTAGCCTTCATTTGTTGTAGTTATATCCTTTGGCTGTCCTTCATTTGCTGTAATTGTGTCATTGAGTTGTCCTATCTGTTAGCCATCATTTGTTGTAGTTATATCCTTTAGCTGTCCTTCATTTGTTGTAGTTGTATCCTTTAGCTGTTGTATCTGTTAGCCATCATTTGTTGTAGTTATATCATTTAGCTGCCCTTCATTTGTTGTAGTTGTATCCTTTAGTTATCCTATCTGTTAGCCTTCATATTTTGTAGTTATATCCTTTAGCTGTCCTTCATTTGTTGTAGTTATATCCTTTAGTTGACCTTCATTTGTTCTAGTTATAACATCAGGCCACAAGGTCTTTTATATTGTGCCCTAATATAACCAACGGATCTTGTATCTAGGTTGAATGGTGCTAAAATGAGGCAAAACTCCCATTTTAAAAAATGTGTTGTAGTTGTATCCTTTAACTGTCCCATCTGTTAGCTTTCATTTGTTGTAGTTATATCCATTATAAGTGCTATCTGTTCTGTGTTATGTCTCATGACTTCCATTTGTTCAGATAGTTAATTCCATTAGCTGAAATGTCTCACAGCTCCTATTTGTTCAGATAGTTATTTCCATTAGTAGTACTGCCTCACAGCTCCTATTTGTTCAGGTAGTTATTTTCATTAGCTGTACTGTCTCACAGCTCCCATTTGTTCAGATAGTTATTTCCATTAGTTGTACTGTCTCACAGCTCCCATTTGTTCAGGTAGTTATTTCCATTAGCTGTACCGTCTCACAGCTCCTATTTGTTCAGATAGTTATTTCCATTAGTAGTACTGTCTCACAGCTCCCATTTGTTCAGGTAGTTATTTCCATTAGCTGTACCGTCTCACAGCTCCCATTTGTTCAGATAGTTATTTCCATTAGCTGTAATGTCTCGCAGCTCCCATTAGTTCAGATTGTTATTTCCATTAGCTGTACCGTCTCACAGCTCCCATTTGTTCAGGTAGCTATTTCCATTAGCTGTACTGTCTCACAGCTCCTATTTGTTCAGGTAGTTGTTTCCATTAGTTGTACTATCTCACAGCACCCATTTGTTCAGATTGTTGTTTCCATTAGCTGCACTGTGTCACAGCTCCCATGTGTTCAGATAGTTGTTTCTATGAGCCTTCATTCATTCTCACTGATTGTCTTTACCTCTCTGCTACAGATTTCTTTTCTTATCTTCACTTTCTTCTTCATATGTTACTCTAGTCTCTTCCATAGTTTTCATTGAAGATGAGGATTTTCTTCTTCCCCTTATATCATCCATTCCTTTTAATTAGATCTTGACTAAATCTCAGGCTGCTTTTCTATGTTGTATAAATATAAATTGTCACTTCTGCTAGTTGCCATTTTGTTCTACAGGTTTTGCCCTCTCAAATTGTTAGCCTTTATTTCTTGTGCATAGATTTGTGATTATTGCCATTGTCACAGTATGTTTTTTGCTGCCGTGACTGGGCTGCTTGGTTGGGAGCCAAGCTGCCTTATTTATGCAGTGAGTGAAACTCGATACAATGGTCGATTCATGGCATAAACAGCTGGTCATGTGATGACACGTGACGGGTTTGAATTTTGGTGGAAAGAGAAGCCATTAGGGACTTGAATGTGGGAAGCCGTCTTCAATAGACGTTTCTTCAGAAGCCGGTAGGGTGATATCGTAGTTTTTGGCTAAATGGTGGGACAGTTATTATTTGCCATTTAGTTTTAGTAGACCTGGAATTTTGTGGTGTAAAACTATTTGGTTCACCAGTTTTGCAGCAGTGTTAGCTGTAGTTCATTGGTCTCACATTGTGAGTATTCTAGTAACTGCATGATATGTTTTACTGTAGCTTTATCCATTGTGTTGAGTGGTGGTCAGTTGTGACCATGAGGTTTATTTGATAGTTAATATCTATCTAGTGATTTTTAATGGTACCATGCATTTTGTATCTCACTATGCCAACATTTGGCCATGTAATTATTCTGTGAATAAAGGGATAGTTGCTAGTTGAAATTTTCCCTTTACTTGTGACACCATTGTTTGTATGGCCTCTAGCCTTGTACGGGTCCGATGTTCCTGTCTTGTCTGTAAGTCCAGTATGCTCAATGTTGACAGAATGTATACATATTGTACGTGTACCTTTACTGCGTCAGCCATCAGCTTCCACTCTTTTCACATGTCATCATCTTCAGCTGTTTTCTTGTGTCATGATCAGCATCCACTCTTTTCACATGTCATAATCAACTTCAACTCTTTTCACATGTGATAATCAGCCTCAACTATTTTTTACATTCATATACAGCTGCATTTATTTTCACATGACATAATCAGCATCAGCTGTTTTCGCATGATATAAACAGCTTCAACTCTTGTCATATGACATAACCAATGTCCATTGTTTTCATGTCATAATCAGCATCCACTGTCTTTATATGTCATAATTGGCATTCCCTCATATTACGTCATAATCAGCTTCAATTCATTTCATGTGACATTATGGGCGTTCACCCCTTTCACATGTCATAATGAGCTTTCACCCCTTTCACATCATTATCAGCTTCACCTCTTTTCATGTGTCGTAATCAGCTTCAACAATTTTTCACATGTCATAATCAGCTTTCACTGTTTTTTGCATGTCATAATCTGCATCCACTCATTTCACATGTCATAATTAGCCTCAACTCTTTTCACACCTCATAAACATTTGAACCTGTATGAATTTTGGAATGCATTTCAGGAAATTATATTTCAACTTGTTGACCTTTTTCCTCCCATCCAGGCATGAGTCAGATCTCCCCCCTCCACCACCACCACCCTTGGATTCACACCAAGGTACTCCCAATATTTCATTGGGCGTAGAGCCACTGTCACCTTTACCTTCCCCACCCCTGATAGACAGCACACACCATGCACCTCCTGCTCCACCTCCTCCTCCCCCACCACCACCGCCACCACCACCCCCGCCACCCCAGTCCATAATGTCTGTGTTGGAAGTGAATGGGGATAGCATCTCGGTGTCCTCAAGTGATACGAGCAGGTTACCTTAAAGTGTGTCTTATCTATTGCCAGCATTTTCATCTCATCCCTTGTTCCCCTGGCTCTTGTCATCAGTTTGACATTGTTCACCTAGTCCTACCATTTCCCACCTTCTGTTCTATGCAGGCACTCATTTATCAAAGTCTGTAACGCCTTGTTATCACATATTTTCTCATGCAAGCAATCAGCAGTATGACCTTTTCCATTTGGGGGTTTTGTGCTTATTCATCTGTGATCCTTTCTCTGCTTCAGTTACTTTTTTCTAAAACATTGTCCAAGATTTAGACTTGCTCATTCTCTTAAAATAAGAGGAACTTTTATTGCATTGGGTAATATATAGAAATCAAAAGAAATCAAGTCCAACACAAAAACCAGAATCTTCTAATCAAATGTCAGTTCTATTGTATGGCTCTGAAACATGGAGAACAACAAAAACAACAGCCAAGACATTACAGACTTTTATAAATGGGTGCTTGCTTAGAATAGAAGGATTGAAATGTGGTATGACACGGTCATCAGTGTGGAACTGATGACAAGAACCAGACAGCACCAGTGGAGCATGACATACATGTCAACCCCCCAGAGATGAAAAACCTGTACAAAAAATCTGAAAAACCTGTACAAAATCCAAAATAAACCTGTACAAAAAAATATAAAGTAGCGCATGCAAAGACAGATAAATCATACAACGACCGTTTTGTTCTTTGAGAAAAATAAAAGAGCATATTTTGTTTTGCCTGTGCTTTCTTTCGCATAACTATTGTTTATTGCTTTTTCCTTGTTTGTATTGAAGCACATTTTGTACAATTCTTCATGTTGAATATAATAAGAAACTCAGTACAGAGCATTAAAACAATATATATATATAATTAGGCAGAAAATCTTACAGAAAGTATGTACAGTTGTACAAATGTGCAAAAAAAAACCTGTACAGAATATAGGTAACCTGTACTAGTTGGCATGTACGACAAGATGAGAAGATGCTGCTGATGATGGATAGGACACACATTGAGGAAGGCTGTTGATAGCATTACAAGGCAGTCCTTTCTCTGGAATCCATGGGGTTAGAGATAGAGAGGAAAATTGAAAAACTCACGGAGAAGGGAAATGGAGACACATGAAAGGTATGAAGGAAGACATGAAAGGTATGAAGGAAGACATGAAAAGTATGAAGGAAGACATGAAAGGTATGAAGGAAGACATGAAAAGTATGAAGGAAGAAGACATGAAAAGATCTTGAAGGCACATGCACCTTGGGGATCTGAAGTGTCATGACTTATTTCTTTACTTGAAAAAAGGAGCCTGTGTGTGTGGCTAAATGGTGTTTGGGGCAGAAATAATATATTTATGATAGACGTCATTCATGATACGTTTGACAGATGTAAGCAATGATGTGTGGACATAATAACAGTGATATAATTTTGCAGATGTCAACAGTGCTATATTTGATAGACGCCATATGTAGTTCCGGGGGGGGGGGGGGGTCTCTGAAGAGCCATCGAAAGAGCAGTACCGCTGCTCTCTCAGGCATGTTGTACAGGGTGACTAATATGAGGTAGTTTACAGGGGGGGGGGGGGGGGGGGAACCTCATCATGTAAAACTAATTGCCACAGAAACCACTGCTGCAAGAGCTTGTAGGTGCTTAGTGCAGGCTTCCTGTAAGGGGGACCAACTGTAGAGGATGGTTCCATGCTCTGTACAGAGCGCAGATGAAAATGATGTTGTTGCTGTTGTTGTTGCTGCTTGTTACTAATGATATGTTTGACACATATACGTCTTGTTTGACACACATCAACTTATGCAGGCCTCACTGTCATCAACAAAATTGGCTAAAGTCGAGATGAGGCGCATAGTGATTGAGATCAGTGATAGTGGTGGAGAGGAAAGTGATGATGACGACTGGGGAGATTCAGACTGAAGTGGATGGAAGGAGAGTGGTGACTGTCTAGATTTTAGACTGGGCGGGGAGGAGGTGGCACAAGGTGATGGTTGAGAAAGGTAGTAGAGTTGACATTCCCAGTTAGACATAAGGGTATATCAAACAGATTGATGGGGGCATGATTGCCAGTGTTGAATGATGGTTCAGACTTAGCAAATTGACAGGTAGAATGTAACAAAGTGATAGGTGGAATGTAACAAAGTGACAGCTGGGGATGTAGCAAAGTGACAGACGGGATGTAGTGAAAAGTGACAGGCGGAATGTAACAAAGTGACAGGTAGATATACTGGAGTGACATATAGGATGTAGCCCAATGGGCTGATCACCCGTTGGCTTGTCACACCGATTACGGAAACAACGGCAGATGGATCTATTTGTTGTTGCCCTAAAGACGCCGCTAGGCGTGATGGGAAACTACAACAGAGAAAATCAATCTGCTGTTGCCCTTAAGACGCCACAAGGCGTGATGGCCTCTGACTGCTTGGTCGGTCTTTGGCTAAGGACGGAAGAAGAATATAGGATGTAACAGTGATACATAGGATGTAGCAAAGTGACAGGTGACAGGTAGCAAAGAGACAGGTGGAATGTAACAAATGAACAGGTGGGACGTAACAGTGATGAGTGGGAGGTAAAAAAAAGTGATAGGGATGGAACAAAGTGACAGGTGAGATATAACAGACAAATAGGATTTAGCAAAGTGATAGGATGTAACAAAGTGACAGATAGGATATAGCAGAGTGACAGGTGGGATGTAACAAAATGACAGGATGTAAAAAAAATGATGGGCAGGATGTAAAAAAATGTGACGTAAGAAGTGGCAAAGTCATAGGTAGGATGTAAAAAAGTGACATGTAGGTGTGGCAAAATGACAGCTTATTGTAACTAGAAAGAAAGTGGTGACTAAATATATTTAGACCAAAAGGTGTAACATTAACAAAGTGATTGGAATAAAAAAAAGTGATGACACTGACAGGGAAGGCTTTCATTAAAAGGATGTGAAACAGGGCCACGAGTGGGTGAGTGCCATTAATAACAGGAGATTCAGACTAAGGGTATAACAAAGTGACAGGAATATAGCAGTAAAGTAACAAAATCACTTTTGATGTGTAAAAAATTGATGGGAATGAAAGTGATAACATTGATAAGGGAGACTTATGACTGAGTAGTAAAGTAACAAAGTTACTGCATAGAATCTGATGATTTTATGTGTAAAAAAATTATGGGATTGAAAGTGATAACATTGATAGGGGAGATTTAGACTAAGGCTGTAACAAAGTGACAGAAATATAGTAGTATAGTAACATAGTTACTGTATAGAATCTGCTGGTGATGTGTGTAAAAAATTGGTGGGAATTATAGTGATAACATTGATAGGGAAGATTTAGATTAAGAATTGTAAACCTAAGTCATCATTGTATGATGATACGGGAGTAAGATCGATGATATAATGAAGTGATAATGAGGAATGTTGTGACTTGGTAGATTCAGACTCTGATGTCTTACAAAGTGATGGAATTCATACAAAATGGTTATATAAATTAGCACTTAAGGAAGTCTCTTTTGCCAAAACATCGTGTATTACTCGAAGGCACTCTGATGACAGCTGAGGAGATTCAGTTAGGTATAACATAATGATAATAACAACTGAGAATATTCAGATAGAGAGTGTAACCCATTGATAGCGACAAATGAGGAGATTCAGAGATGTATGCCATTGATAATGGTAGTTGGGGAGATTCAGACAGAGTGTATAACATGTTGATAATGACAACTGAGGAGATTCATTGGGGTGTAACAATGACAGTGACAACTGAGAGATTCAGGCAGAGGGATATAACACAATAATAATGATAATTTAGATGATTCTGGGAGGTACAGCTTATTGATAATGACAGCTGAGGAGATTCAGAGGGGTATAGTAACATATTAATAATGACGAATGAGGAGTTTCACACTTCTGGGTTCTCCCAAAATGTACATTGGTATTTTTGTTTGCAACAAGTTTTGTTTTGCTCCCTGTTTTAAAATTTATAATATACATTAAAAAAAAAAAATGTAATTTATAATTTTTTTAAATTAAATTTTTTAGTATGGTATTTATGCATGATTGGAAAGTAAAACTGTGATTTACAATGCAAGCTTACAAGCATGACTATAGAATGAGGTTACACATTTTATGCTGTGATTTGAATCGTGGCTGTCTTGAGTATGTCTGGTGTGGCTGCATTAAAAAAGAGTTTGTATGTGATTGTGTTGACTTTTTGATGATTGCATCTGTGTTGGCTATGAAAGAAAGATTAGTGTGTATGCACTTGAAATAGTGTCAGGTTTAGAAAGTGAACTTATGTTGAAGCTTTATAAATATTTTTAGAAATATTGTTTGTAAAAATGTGCTGCATGCCACAGCAAAAAACAGAAATACCTACTTTTGTATCTATGCAACGCACATTTCATTATAGCAGAAATACTATCATTAGTTCTTGCCAGGACCAGAGTTGCCCATTTAAACTCTTATGTTGGCCAGGACCAATTCGCTTCATGCGGCCAAGCAGATCCAGCATTTTATTCATTTTTTGTTCCATATATGTTCATGTTTTTATTTTAAGATGTTGAGGTTTTTAACAGATGATTTGTATTGTGGATACAACTTTTAAGTATGAAAATGTCGTAAAATGTATGTATGTATCAATAAAAAAACGTATATGAGGTTATTAGTAATGGAATTTAAAATGCTTGAAAAAGTTCAATGGAAGAAGGAAAAATAAGTGTGGATACATAAGCATTGAGTAACATTACATTTCAGCAAATGAAGTGACAAATAAGTGGAGATGAAATGTTGCTACTTGCCGGAAACCAATCTAGCTGGAGACTTATAATGAAAAAAAAATCCATATCCGAGAAGTTACCTGGTGAAGAAATATGAATGCTTATTAGGAAGTCTCAAAGATGACCAGATATAGGGCACTCCTTGTCGTTGCTGCATATTATAATGATTGAGCTAATAGTACCATATGAAAGCATGCTTTCAAGGTGGCCAGATATGATGATCTGGTTATGGAGTTCAGACTGCCTTAACTTAAGGTCTTTTTAGTGTGTGCTTGATTGCAAAAAAAAAAAAAAAAATTGAAAGGGAAAAAATAATCTAGAACATTTTATTGGTTTCTCTCTTTCCTTCTTTCATCCTGCTGAATAATCCTCAGCGCTTCTGATCTGCTTAACTGCCATACTCACATTGAAGGTCAGTAGCAATGGATCTGCAAAGCCTTCTGTCGCTTGTTTTGATGGTACAATCTGATGGACTCTTTCCTATCCATCTCTTGATTATATCTTCCCTGATGTAGCACCTGTCATCCTCTTGCACGTCTGCCTTCAGCTCTTTCTTCTGTTATGATTTTCAGCAAGGTCTTGTGTCTTTTACTCTTACTTTACTTTTACTTTTTCGATCCACTGTTACCATGAAGTGTAGTACGGGAGCACAAGTTTGCGAACCCATGCCAGTTGTGCCACATGGTCTACGGTGAGCTTGTGCTGTAATATGATTTCTGTGATGTGTCTGTATGGCCAGAATATTTTATCTGTCTGACTTTGATCTGATTCATTTTATCTCTTTTCGTTCCTAGCTTTTCTAGGACCTCTGCCCCATTACTCTGATTATGACATTCCTTGTTCAGCACCTTTTGGTAATAACTGCCTACTAGATACTGATTTATGTTTTCAGATGTCAAGTTTATAGATGTTTTAGCAGACTAAAGGAAAGGTATATACAATTTTACATGCTTCAGTAATATATCTTACAGTGTTATAAACAGAACAAGTGCATTTTTACAATTTAAAAAAAATATTATTTATTTTAAAATGAAAATACATTCTTTCATGGCTGTATAAGTTCATTTTAAATAATTCTCTGAAATACAAGTTTTTTTTTCTTCACATATAAAGGAAGCAGATTTGAAGCCATATGCTTTTTTACTTTGTTTAAGTGTGCAAAAAATGACATATTTCGTACATATCATAGTCAGCAGTTTGAAATTTGTTTGGTATGTAGGAATGTTACATCTTGGCCCATTAGGTATGTAAAGTATTTTCTTGTGATTGTGCTGAGTTTCTATAGCACATTTCACTTTCTCTTGAGAGGTCACACTGAAGCACATTATATAAAGTACATGTCATGGATAAACGTATTCTGGGAAGGTTAAAGGCGGCCAGCGTGATGCTGACCACATCACCCCTAGTGTGCTGTGTGGTCAAGAAATTATGAGCCTAACACCATATTCCCAATATGCCTCAATGGGCATGTAACGGGATCCTTTACCTTTTCTTTCCCATGAATAAACGTATAGTTGAAAGCATATATAAAAAGTTATCCAGCTTCAGAGTTGTTTTATTTCTGTGTATACGTCCTATATATTGTTGCCAACATTGTCTTCAGGATCAGTTTTAATTACATACGTGTATATAAATTTGAATTTACCAACTGCCATAACTATATACTGCATGGTAATACAAGTCAATTATAATGTCTGTGTACACAGTATGTGCATGTAATAAATCACTTACTGAACAGTCTGCTTTTTTTAAGGATTATAATCCGAGTTTACAATTAATAGAAATGTTCAGGAAACATATTGCTTATGTAATGAGTATATGTACGGTTAGAGAGTTTCAGTATAGGTCCTCAACCCCTTATCTGAAATGCCAAAATTTGAAAAGATCTGAAAGCTGACAATTTTTTCATAGAGCATCATATGATGGTGAAAACAAGGTTAGGTTACAGTTTCTTAGACACGGTACTTATATTCTAATATGGATGGGCCATTTGTTATATTATAAATGGGCCACTAATGTTCTGTTACAGGTGGGCCACTGTAATAAAATAACGGAGACAATACTGTATAGTTGCATTTTATGTTGTCTGTGTCGTCACTTTATGATAATGATAAATTTGTGAAATTTTCAAGTAGTTTTTACATAGATGATGATGATGAGGGGAACTGTTGTAAGAAGAGGAATAGCATAGGTGGATATGGAAAAAAAAAAAAATAGGTGATTTGTGTTACTGGGACAAAAGTTAAGGAAAATAGCCAATGTTGCGGCCACAAGGCCTTCATCAGGGAAAGGAAAGAAAGTGAGTGCTAAGAAGGACACATGAGAAAAATAAATAAAAATTGGTACTACCCATAAAATCGACTGACCTAGTGTCACCTATTTTCACATTTTTTTCATATCCATGTACCCTAGTTTTTACATACCAGTTTTAGAGATTTGTACATTTGTCAATTTTCTAAAGCTTAACAATTTGTAAGCTAAAAATAATGTTATTTAGTATAAAACTTGTACATTTTCAACATTAGACAATAATGAATAAATAAAGAATATTCTTTATATAAACAGGAATTTTATAAGTTTTAAAGCAGGGTTCCCAGAAGGACGGCGAAAGAGAGGCAGACCAAAGACAACCTGGCGGAGAACAGTGGAGGCTGAGATGCAAAGCATGAACCAGGGTTGGGGCAGGCACGAAGAATGCCCACTGACCAAGCAAAGTGGGGACAGTTTGTTGCTGCCCAACAAGACACCGCTAGGTGCGATGGCCACTGACTGCTTCATCAGTTAGGAGCTAAGGATTCAAGAGGAAGAAGAAAGGGTTCAGCAACCGGGTTTGGTAGATCTTTAGGTGATGGTGGGTGAAAAAAAAAGAATGTTTAAGCTAGGGAAAGTTTGTACTAACCCTCCCCTACCTGCATTTAAAAATGCACCATGATACGAGGCAGCCATGATTTATGTCAAGATTGGTAATTCTGAGAGACATTTTAAAATTGTTCATTTCACAGTTGAAACTCATTTTCTACCTAACTCTGTAGACTTGATTTTATCCAGGTAGATAATCTTTGGAGATTTCAATGTTTCTAAAGTAGATTCCCACAGCTGATGCGTTGCCTACCACTGTAGTAAAGTGTTTGCTTGCAGGGTGCTGCCACAGACCCCACTAAGGTGTTATCATAGTATAGGGTACATGTGCAGTATTACCTTTCATAAATCTTAAAAATCCAAATTCTGAAAAACATCTGGCCCCAAGGGATTCAGATACGGAGTTAAAGACATGTATAATGAATCTTATGAAAACAACACAAGTAGAATTTGTGGAGGTGTCAAAAATTGTCTATAACAACAGTTAGATACATTTATGTAAGCCTTGAAGTTAAGTACAGTAAAACTCTGATTATCCGAATTTCCAATTAGCTAAATCACCAAAACCAAGGAACGTGGTCTGCAACGTAAGCACCCCTCCACATGCTCGTTCAGCTCGTGTGTTTGTTATTTCAGTCCATTCTGTCTGTTTCTAGCTGTAGTGTAGTGGGTTCATTGTTTATTTCGTTGTCAAACCCTTCTAATTTGCGTGGATGCTAGAAAAGTTACATTGTCAAGTGAAAGGAAACATATTAGTCAGACAATGTCGAACAAAGTGGAAATACAGCAATTTAAAAAAAAAAATTATTTTTATCTATGCTTTTTAGGGGGGAATCTGAGGAGAAAATCTTTGAAAGATATATTTTTGGGGGCCACCACAATTTCTGACCAAAAAAAAAATACTGAGTGAATTCTTTAGTTTGCTCCTTTGTTAGAAAGTGAAGATGGTAGCTCTAGACAAAAACACAATGGAAAAGGTTGACAAAGAAGCAATATACAAATGGTTAAAACAGAAAGCAAAGATGAGCTAGCAGGTAATTTCAAGACATATTTTATGTGAGAAATCTCTAATGTTTAGTTTGGTTTTAAGGACTATCTTCATTGTACACAGACAACTCCATCAGTGCTCCGACCTCTTCTCTTAGATCACACAAGGAGGATCTCAGCACAATGCACGAACTCTTTAGCACTGGCTAGAATCCTAATGCATGTATGTAAGAATCACACATTCCATAAATATTTTTTTGGTAGGTAGGCTTCTAATTTTTAAAATGTTGCCTTATGGCCTACTCTTTACAATTTCCAACTGCCGTGGGATTTTTAATGTGCACAACTTGCACACGGGACCTCCTATTTTTTCACCTTTATTCGAGAAGGCTAGGCATCCGATCTCACTACCCAGAGTATGACATCATTAGAACCACTAGTTCTGATTTTTAAAAAAAAATTTCCATAAATTATATTCCCTCTACTGGAAATCGAACCCGGTACTTTTATAATTTGAGGCAGACACCATACCTCTTAGCCACTCTGATCCCCAAATGTTTAATAAAGATTAATTAATATAATGTTTTTTTCATGGATAAGAGCATTCTTTTTAATTTAATCCAATTATCCGAACAACCTCTATTACGAAATAATTCGGATAATTTGCGTTTTGCTGTACTTGCAGAAACGATCAAGGTTTTGATTTATGAACTTCAGTCTTGGTGTTAGCTACAGCGCATGGGTGAATTTGGTTTTGATGTGACAAAGAACAAAAAGATTTCATTTTTAACATTTCTAACAACAAGTAGATGATGTTTCATAAGGTTTGAATCCTTGATGTCTGAGACATGATGTTTCATAGGGTTTGAATCCTTGATGTCTGAGACATGATGTTTCAGAGGGTTTGAATCCTTGATGTCTGAGACATGATGTTTCAGAGGGTTTGAATCCTTAATGTCTGAAACTTCAAGTAGGCTGGTAATAATAGGCTTAGAATTTTGATGCATGTGGTATAGCCAGGTTAAATATCATATGTTTTAAATTATTTCTGTAATGAAACAAAATTAAAGTTTCACATGCAATGAATCTTGGTGTTTGTAACAACAACTAGAAGAAGAATAAATGCATGGGTATCCATGTGAATAATACACAGACAATATTTTGATCTTTGAAATGTTTGTGTTTACAAGGACATGTAGGGTGGTTGTTGTTGTTTAACTAGGGTTGCTGAGCTTCTGCCCTTTTACAGCCAACACCAAGTTGAAGACTCCTTGGTATTATGTACACTGTAGATCTAGGATTTTGCTGTGGCTTTTCTGCCATTCTGAAACATGTTGAGTTTAAGTCATGAGCTCCATTTTCTCCACCTTGGCTTGCATTTAAAGGATCGTCACATCGTGGCATACTATGCATTTCTGCATCCAAGGGGGCTCTCCAACTATGCAGTTTTAAAATACTGGGCTCTCCCACGGACTTGTCATGTCCTGCACAAAGCTACTTCTCAGCTCCCCCTGCCTATCATAGGTCCATAGTGATATCCTCCTGCATGAAGCCAACCAGATGAAAGCGAGAGTTATGTCTGGGGGCTCAAGTGACTCCTTCAAGCTTAGAGTGCAATGCTGGGTTCTCAACATGTTTCACCACAGGGGGAATTCCTGGAAGTGAGTGGATTATTTCAAGAGTAAATGAGGGGTGTAATTAGCCTCACTGACAAGTTCACTTCCACATCTGTATACTGTAGCAATGTGCTTAGCTGGTGGTCATATAAGGATGACTCAAGATATGCCTCCATGCATTGTAGGATGGTAAAGAGGAGGCATAATTTTTGACAGTAAGAAGATAAACTTTGAGACAGGGGTGTCATTGGAAGAAGATCATGCACTTTGAGAAATGAATTACAAGTTTTAGTTAACTTTAAACATGGATGTCCCTACAAGAAGAGGAAAGTTGGAACCTTGATGTTCAGAACTTCAACTAAAACATTTAATTGTATTTTTGCAAGTTCAGATTGAGAATGGTCAAATGAGATAAGTGAACCTGACATTTCAGATTCATGCATTCAATGCCTAGTTATACCCTGTGATCCATAGGGTAGCATTAAGCTCTGTGTTCAGTGTTTTCCACCCTGTAATTTTTGGCAGGCATCTTTTTCCTCTATTCCTTCAGAGCAAGTAGAGAAGATTGTGTTGGCATCTTTCATTGGGAAAATTATTTTGTGCTGTTTCGTTAAGACTGTGACCAGTGTGTTTGAGTTTCAATAAGCATTTTTGTCAGTTTCACCTTCCTTAGCCCTTGGCTGCCCCCTATTCTCCCTGTAGGGTAGGTTTGTTTGTTTCATCATACACCCGCTATTACTCAAGGCAAAATCTCTGGTTAATATGTCTAACCTGAGACTGATTTTACGTATCCCTTTTTTCCTTGTACAATGACAGGTGTCCTCTCGCCATTCAGGCAGATACTCGGAGGGTAGGTTTAAAGTCAGAGTTTTACTTCTAGATGTGATGCCCCCTGAGACTTAGTAGTCTCAGCTGCCTGGAGCACACTGATTTTAGGGCACTTGAGACTTGCTATAGCAAGTTTACTTGTTAGAGAACACCAGGAGCTGCGCTATTGCTGTCAGAAACTGTTTGAGAAGCATGCCCTGGCAGCATGTAAGTGTTGAGAGCGAATCTTTCCCATCATTCAGAAATGGCTAAACTTTTACCAGTACAAATTTTATCACCCGCGCATTCAGTTTAATTATTATGTTAATGTCCATATTTTCTGTATGTGCAGATTAATTTGTTTGACTGATTTTAATTCTGTGTTCAAGTCTATACAATGTACAGAGAATTATCAATAATATATAACTTTATACTTTACCTTGCTGCACATATGCTTACCAACAACAAATAGACTTTTGTCTTTCCACATTTGTGAATTTAATTTTTCATTGTTTGATATACTTATTTTTCTTGTTTTGTGCATGGGTTTTTGTTTTTTAAATTTTCACTTAGCTATGTTTTACATAAACCAGTGCTTATATAAATAAGCTAGATTTTCAATGTAAATTGTAATAACAGAAGTGCACTCGGGCTACATTTGAACTATTATTTTAATTTCTGTGTGTTCTTAAGTTGATTTGTCTGTTTGTGTGTGTGGTTTTTTGTTGTTGTTGACTCAAACAAATTCTGATAACTTACTTCAGTTGCAGAAGTTCACAAACGAGTTTAGTTGAACAAATGTTTTTTTAAAAATAAATTGAGAAACTCAGGCCATCAGAAGATTTTTCTGTTTTGAAGTTCTTGAAGTTTATAAAAATTTATTATTTGTAATCTGTAGTTGAGTTACATAAATCTCACAGTCTTTAGTTTGATTCACAGAAACTTCACAATCTGTAGTTTGATTTACAGAATTCACAATCTGTAGTTTGGTTTACAGAAACGTCACAATTTCTAGTTTGATTTACAGAATTCAAATCTTTAATTTGATCTACAGAAACTTCACAATCTGTAGTTTGATTTACAGAAACTTCACAATCTGTAGTTTGGTTTACAGAAACTTTACAATCTGTAGTTTTATTTACAGAAACTTCACAATCTGTAGTTTGATTTACATAAACTTCACAATCTGTAGTTTAATTTACAGAAACTTCACAATCTGTAGTTGAGTTACAGAAGCTTCACAGTCTGTAGTTGAGTTACAGAAACTTCACAATCTGTAGTTGAGTTACAGAAACTTCACAGTCTGTAGTTGAGTTACAGAAACCTCACAAGGATATACGGAAATGAGGAGAACTGAAGTAAGATGGTGGTAAACCTTGAATTTGTTTCATCAGAGACCCTAGGAACTACATGGAAGCATATCTGGAACCATCCTTATATATGACCACCAGCTTAGCTCAATGCTATATTATATAGATGTGGAAGTGAACCTCTGTCTGTAGGGCATATTATACCATCATTGACTCTTGAAATCATCTACACACTTCCAGGGATTCCCCCTGTGGTGAAACTTGTTGAGAACCCAACATTGCACACTTAAGCTTTGAGAAGTCACTTGAGCCCCAGACGTAACTCTGGCTTTTACCTGGTTGCCTGCATGCAGGAGGATCTCACTGTGGACCCAGTAATAGGCAGGGGTAGCTGAGAAGTGACTCTTGACAAAATTCACTGGGAGAGCCCAGAACCAGAGCACAGTATTTTAGCTCTGCATATTTGGAGAGCCCCCTTGGATGGTGGGGAATGCACAGTATGCCACGCACTTCTTCCTCCTAGCTTAGGACCAGATGTGACGATCCTTTAAATACAAGTCAAGCTGGAGAAACTGGAGCTCATGACTTCAACTCATCACGTTTTGGAATGGCAGAAAAGCCACAGGAAAAGCCTAGATCTACAGTGTAGATAATACCACAGAGTCTTCAACTTGGTGTTGGCTACGAAAGAGCAAGAAGCTCAGCAGCCCTAGTTAAACAACAACAACATGGAACATTAAGCTGAGTGTCAGAGTTCAATGTTCATGACTAGAAATGTTGTAAATAGCTTGAAGCATACGAGGTAGGCAGTGTGAGTTATTTCATCATCATCATTTCATTTTTCACTCCTTATGGGGCATAAGACTACCACTAGAGTTGGCTCTTTGCAGGTAGCTTGTGCCAAAGTCCATGCTGTTGAAGTGGTGGTTTCAGTAGTGTTTACTGTGCAAACACTAACTAGTCACTTTGTCATGTCTGAGGGAGCAGTACTACTGTTCTTTCTTTGTCTCCTGAGAGAGCCCTGAAAAGTACAGGGGTTAAGTTATATATAAAGGGAAGATTCACAGTACGAGATCTGAGAAGTGAAGTTGGCAAGAAGATGAAGATGGCTGTATACCATTCACAACTTGTTGTTGACCTACAAGACGCCACCAGGCGTGACGGCCACTGACTGCTTTGATGGTCGGCGGCTAAGGATCAAAGAAGTATATCATTCAACCTATTTTTCAGTCTTGACATGGATGCGAGTCATGGGCAATGACTACAACCCACAAAAGTCAGCTTCAAACCTCAGAAATGAGGTATCTGAGGAAGGTGGTTGAAGAAACAAGAAGAGACATGATCCGCAACCAGACAATACCTCTGACCTCAAAACCGAGACCCGAGTGGAACAGTCTCAATTATGATGGTTTGGCCATGTCTGGAGAATGGGAGAAAATTGGCTACCACGATAAATATGGGAAACAAAGAGCCAGGGATCCAGACCTTGAGGATGACCCGTACTTTGCTGGGAGGACAATATTAGAGTCTCTGAAGGATCGATGACTGGACTGGAAACAGGTCAGGAGGAAAACAGCCGATAGGATAATGTGATGCTCTCTCTCTGGCAAACCTCTATAAACCCCAGAGTGGAAGAGGAGCGACTAAGTGAGTAAGATCTGATTTTCCTTTTGTTCTTATGTATTGTTTATGTAACTATTAGCCCGTGTGTAGTTTCCGGAGGTCTCTGAAACGACATAGACAGAACAGTACTACTGCACCTACAAACAAGCAGGTCGTACAAAGTGACTAATATTAGGTTGTGCATGGAACTAGCAACATCATCATGTAAAACAAATTGCAACAAAATACACCACTGCGTGCGCATGTGACTGCTTGGTACAGGCTTCCTGCCTGATGATTATGATATCGATATGTACCTTTTGACATCTGCTTTACCTGCACATCAATCAATCAATACCCTTTAGCTCCCCGAGGAGCATAGGCCTTAAACAAACACATGCCAAGTCCTCCTGTCACGTGCCATCCACTCAAGTTCTTTCCATGTTTTCCTCATCATTTTCACTTCTGTCTCCAGCTCTTTTTTCCATGTGTTTTTTGGTCGACCTTGGCCTCTCTTTCCCTGATGATTCCAGAACAAGGACTGCCTTTGAAATGCTATCAACAGGTTTCATCAGTTTTTGTCCTATCCATCCCCAGCATATGCAAGCACCTATTTATGAATGTCTGTAACTTTGTTTTTGTTGTTCTCCATGTTTCAGAACCATACAATAGGACTGACTTGACACTTGAGTTGAAGATTCTTATTTTTGTGTTGGACTTGATTATTCTTCATCTCCATATGTTTCCCATTGCAATGAAAGATCTTCTTGCCTTTTGTATTCTTATTTTTATATCATTGTCTGTCCCTATAACTTTGTCTATATTTCTGCCAAGATATGTGTAAGATTCTACACCTTGTCGTGGTGTTTCCTCAAGTTTTACGTTGTTATCACTTCTTGCATTTATTCTCATTATCTTTCTCGGTGTATTTTCAGACCTAATTGTTGTGACCTTTCATTGAGTAATTTTATTTTGTCTTGCATTTTCTTATGATTATGAGACAGAAGAGCCAAGTCATCTGCAAAATCTATATCATCAAACTGTTTAGTCAGATTCCACTGGATTCCATTTCTGTCGTGTGATGTCGATGTTTTCATACTACTAATCTACTGCTAGTAAGAAAAGAAATGGAGACAAGAGGCATCCCTGTCTCACTCCCGTTCTAATCCTAAACGGTTCTGTAAGTTTGTCCTTCATGAAGAACTCTGCATGTCATGTCTTGATAGGTCTTTCTTATTAAGTTAATGATCTTCATGGGAACTCCATAATGTCTCATCAATTTCCAAAGTGATTCTCTGTCTACACTGTCAAATGCCTTTTCATAGTCCACGAATCCGATGTATAGTGGTGAATTCCATTCCATATTTTGTTCAACTATTATTCTCAATGTGGCCATCTGGTCTGTACAGGATCTGTTTTGTCGAAAACCTGCTTGTTCATCTCTCAGTTGCGTGTCTGTGGACTCTTAATATCTCAAGAATGATCGTGTTTAATACTTTTCCTGGCACTGATAGTAACATTATTCTTCTATAATTAGTGCACTCTTGTAAGTTTCCTTTCCTAGGCAACTTTACCAGATAACCTTCATTCCATTCTGCTGGTATTTCCTCTCTCTCCCAGACTTTGCCAAGTACGGTAGTGTGTATAATATCTCTGTAGAGGTATCAATATCTGTTTTGATGGCCTCTGCTGGAGGACCATCTGGACCAGCTACTTGTCCATCTTTCAGAAGTTTTATGGCTTTCTTTATTTCTTCCCTACTTGGTCGTTCACAGCTGATTTGTAGCTCCACTTCTGCTGGCTGGATGTCTGGGGGATTAGTTGGAGCTGGTCTATTGAGAAGCTCCTCAAAATGTTCTGTCCATCTCTTCATTTGTTCTTTATATTACTAAGCAATTTTCCATTCTTATCTTTTATGAGGCCATTTGCTTGCTTATATTTCCCTGCCAGCTTCTTTGTGTTGTTGTACAGGTTCCTCATATTTCCTTTGGCTGCAGCTTTATCTGCTTCCCTTGCTAACTCTTCAATGTACTTCCTCTTGTCTCTTTTGATGTTTCTTCTTACTTCTTTGTTTGCTTCTATGTACACTTCATGAGCCTTGGCTTTGGAACTTCTGGTTTTGCTTCTGTTTAAATCTGCTGTCTTGTTTTTCCCGTCTTCTATCTTGTTTATGGTTTTTGTTGTTATCCATGCTTTGTGCTGTTCTCTTTTTCTCAGTACTTCTTCACATGTCTCGTTCCATATATTTTTTACTTGTTGCCAGTGGCCTTTCATATCTGCTTCATCTTCCAGCTGTTGGAGTACTTGGTATTTGTTGGATACTGTGATTTAAAATGTTTTCTCTTATTTCCTGATTTCTTAGATATCGCACATTATACTGTTGTCTATAGCTATATACTGTTGTAAATTTCTTGAGTTTTGATTTTGTTTTAGCTAATAGAAGATGGTGGTCTGATACCACACATGCTCCTCTATGTACCTTTCTCGTCGTGTAATAATAATAAGTTTAGATAATAATTTAACTGATCATTTACCTGCACATGCCATGGCATTATTTTTATGTGATTCCTAATGGTTGAATTCGGCATATGCAACTTTCATATCAGTTAAACAACAACATATTATCATATTACTAATTGTCTATGAGAAATGTCCTGCAACGAACAGTGAAAAAAAATTTCACCAGCTTTTCAGGAAAATATGGAAAAGGCATGCTTTGCATTGGGAAAACGTAACTGAACGCCCATTAAAAGAATATGTATGCATTGCAATCATTTCATGGTGCATTTTCATGGAAATACAGAAACAGTGCTCATTGCACAGTATAATTTGAACACCCATAAAAAAGAGCACGCAGGCCTCTCAGATGATTTTCTTAAGGTGCATTGACAATAAGTTATGATAAGTTTGACTACAAAGATCCAGTGAAGTTGACATGGGATAGACAAGAATTAAATGATCACAGGAGAACTTTTGTCGTCATCCGGGCATGCAGAAGATAGAGCGCTACATAATTATTTCACTTCATGTTTTGGCGGGTTACTGCATGACGACTCCTTATAAGGAAGTTAGCGTAAAAATCAATGAGGTTTTGAATGCCAAATCACGCAGAGCTATGAGAAAGAAGGTTTCGAATCTGCTATAATCGGGGAGATAAAGACATTCCCTTTTCATCGATACCACAAACTGCACGATGCTGACAGCGTAACTAATGTATTATTGAGAGGCAAATCTTGCATTTTCGGCACAAATTTGCAAACCTTAGCTTGCGGGTAACGCGGAAAGTATGCTTTTTGACTCATCAAATGCATTTTTTATGTCATAAAACCTTGCTCAATCGATTCCTCGATGATTATTTAATAAAATAAGCTCAAAGGTAAAAAAATCGATATTTTGTTTCAGAGACTCGATTTTTCACTGCCGTAGATGCCCTTAAAAAAAAAAAGGTAAAGATTGTCCCATAATTGATACTTCCATAGGGAAGTAAAGTGTTAGAGACATCGTTATACTAGCTCCAGTTTTATGAGATGGTGCGGCCTATTCCTTTCCTCGCAGCCTTTGCATTCCATAATTCGAGAGGAGAGTTAGGTAACTATTTTTACAGCAGGGTAGAATGGAATGTAACTATCACGGATACAGATATCTGGTCCTATCTGATGTGAACATCATAATAATAAAGCTGCCTGTGCAGCGCAGATGTTATAAATGTATCAGTCATACGACCCCGATAATATCATTCTTGACAGTAACAATACCAGGTTTTTAACCCTGAAGCCAGTAACAATACTGTGAGAGGCAAGCACTTTAACCTCTATGCTAGGGTGGCCAGACGTCCGGATTTGGCGACAAAACTGAGCGTCCGGCCGGATTTTTAAAAAATGTTGAAGTATCCGGCTTTTATGTGATTGGCTAAATTACTTTTTCTGAGTACAGAAATTCTGTCAGAATTAAGAATTTTTGCCTTCGCAAAATCGATGGATCGCGCAAATTGCCAACAACACTACCGTACCGTAAGTTGTCATGTTGTTCAATAGTTTATAATAGATTACTATCATATTTTAACCCAGGTTAAACGCTTTTTAGGGTTATTGGCATTTGTAAAGGGAAAATGTAACAGACAAAACGGCATGAATAAGAACTTGGGGCTGGATTTAGTTAGTGCCCCTAGATCTATACATCAAGGGGCTCTAGGAGCTATTTAAAGTCAAAATAGGACAAAAATAAAAATGTGGCTTAGTCCTTGTTCTGATAATTTATTTTCTCCTAAATTTAAATATATCTATTTAATTTGCCAGAGCATATACTAAGTAGGTGTATATTGATTTTGTAAATTGTATGTTCGTGAACATATTGTTCTTTTCCTATGAAGAAAATCACTAATTTCTCAGAACCTTAGTTATATTACTAATTTCCTAATAACTTGCGTATTTCTTGGTCTATCAACATGGTATTTGGCATAGATATCTTTCATTGAATAATAAAACTTTTGGCAAATCCGATTTCTGATATCATATCAAAATTGTGATATATTGTAAATAATATTGTAATATTTTGCATTTATGTTTTTTTACTCTTTTTAGATACGAACTTTAAAGTTATACATCTCAGGATCTTCTTAATTTACACATCCACTGCACACTTCTCACTCGAGTTTCTTCACAGAAAGTTTCGCACAAATACGCGCAACGGATATTCCCTATTATAATAATTTTATTCTTATATGTTGTACTAACGTTCGTCCTTTTTCATTCTATTTTCGACCATGATGTATTCATTTTCTTTTTAAAATATATCTGATAAATGAGCATGCTCCAGTTTCGTTAATTCATAACCCTCCACTCCCGAAGGAGCATAGGCCTTCAACAAACACATGCCAAGTCCTCCTTTTATTTTCTTTAATTGACTTGTCCATGTTTGTTGAAGTTTTTTGTGGTTTATATTTTTTACGGGATGGGGGTAACCGGCCTCATGCCCAACCCTCCTTAGTCGCTTTCTACGACATGCTTGGCAGGGAACAGTGTTACTATTCTTTGCTCCCCTTTCGGGCCCCAGTAACACACGTTAAGCTGCGATATAATTATGTTTTAATTTGTGCTAGTAAATGGCATTAGTCTTTTTCAATACCTATAAAAATTCGCAGCGACAAGACAAATCAATCAGAAGCCAATAATACTACACTTTGATCTTAGTCAAAAGGCCGAGAAGCGATGTCTTTTTTCAGCTTTCTCGGACGTCTGCGGCAAATTATTAATACAACGTTCCGGGGCGTTCTCATCGAGTCCTAGCGACTTATCTTAGAAATCATGGCGTCCGAGTCTAGACAGACAGACGAACAAAACAATCTTTTTCCCATGCACTAATTTATTCATTATCGAACCGTCGCCATATTGTGACATGCATACAAACAGGCATGTAGACAGACAGAAACACTAGCAAATGCATACTGACATGCAAACAAATAAATTATCAGGAGTAATTTAAGAATAAAAGAAAAAACATACATAACTTTTAATATGTAAATATTTGTATTGTGCGAACCAAATTGTATAAACAATAGCTAGACACACTGACAGACAAACATCCACCAAGACAAATTGCTGGAGAAAAAAAATTGAAAAAATAGTTTAAAGTTACTTTTACAACAGACAGATTTATACATTTACTTCTTCTAATTAAATAGAAGTATGAAATACAAGCTTATGTGTACCAGACCGGATAAAGAAAAAAAAAACAGAATATTTGTAGCAGTTGTAGATCCATTTATTATGAGGATCGATATACATACACAGTTTTGTTGTTGATGGTGGATCCGTTTATTATGAGGATCGATACAGTTTTGTTGATGGTGGATCCGTTTATTATGAGGATCGATACAGTTTTGTTGATGGTGGATCCGTTTATTATGAGGATCGATACAGTTTTGTTGAGGGTGTGGATCCGTTTATTATGAGGATCGATACAGTTTTGTTGATGGTGGATCCGTTTATTATGAGGATCGATACAGTTTTGTTGATGGGATCCGTTTATTATGAGGATCGATACAGTTTTGTTGATGGTGGATCCGTTTATTATAAGGATCGATACAGTTTTGTTGATGGTGGATCCGTTTATTATGAGGATCGATACAGTTTTGTTGATGGTGGATCCGTTTATTATGAGGATCGATACAGTTTTGTTGATGGTGGATCCGTTTATTATGAGGATCGATACAGTTTTGTTGATGGTGGATCCGTTTATTATGAGGATCAATTTACACATTTTTGTATTTGCAGCAGACGGTCTGGGCACACACACAATACATACATCATACATAGGCCCTTTTCAGGGTCGCTCAAATTATTCACCTTTCTAAATGGTTTTGGAAATTTAAAAGTAAACGTTCTTTTTAAAGTTACTTTTGATACATTAATTGGGACCCAAAGATGCAACAATAGTGAATGCAGTCAGCATAGCTTGACTGCTTGCATCAGGACCTGCGAACCAGGCTGGTCAAGACCGTACTCCACCTCCACGTGGTGATCCTGGAAACAGTCTGCAGCATCAACTGTTTCTACCCGAGATCTGAGCCGCCAAATCAAGAAGGCACTGGACCGCGCCGTTCGTGAGGGGAAGATCAAGAAACGAGGTGCGAGATACACTCCAACCGCCGACGATGAAGACAAGGCTGGAAGTAAGACGTCGTCGGAAGTCGAAATCGGATGAGGAAGACGTCCTGTTTCTTCGGAAAAGGCGCCGACGACGACGAAGCAGCGGGCGCCGGACGAGGCGACGCTCCAGGAGGAGAAGCCGAGGGAGGAGAACCCGCAGAAGAAGCCGCAGGAGAGGAAGCCGTAGGAGGAGAAGCCACAGGAGGGGAAGCCGCAGGAGGAGGAGGAGTACAGGGAGGAAGAGAAGCGGTGGACGCAGGCGCAGAAGATCTCGACGCAGGCGCTGAAGAGCGTTCGTCAAGCCATAACGCTCTACCTCTGATCTGAGTCAAATTCTCAGTTTGTCATCTTTTTTTTTTCTTAAGGTCCTTTTTAGGGCCATTCAAAACATCTACTTTCTAATAGGTTTTGGTTTTAGTAAATTTTGTGTTTTGTTTTGTTTGTTTTGACTGACTGAAACGTCTTTTATTCCTAAAATAGAACAAGAGTGTTATACAAACTAAGATGTCTAAATTACTAAAATTTTCGACTGACTAAAATTTATAAATTGTGAATAAACTTTTACACTATTCCTAAAATATAAATAAACTTGTAGACTTACTAAAATGACTTTAATTCCTAAAATAGAAATAAACTTTTAGACTTACTAATACGACTTTAATTCCTAAAATAGAAATAAACTTGTAGACATCCTAAATAGAAATAGACTAAGACTTACTAAAACGACTTTTATTCCCAAAATAGAAACATAATTTTTTGAGTTACTAAAGCGACTAATAAAACATACTATTTTAGACTTACAAAAACGACTTTAGTTCCTAAAATAGAAATATACTTTAAGACTTACTAAATAGACTTTTTATAACTTAAAAGAGAACTAGAAAAATTAGCTAACACGTCTTTAAAATGACTTTTATGTAAAATAACATTTAAAACAAAGAACTAATACTTTTTAACATAGAACATCTATAGAAACTTGCTAATAACTTTAAAATGTCTAGGTAAAATACCATCTAAAAGACAATATATATCAAATACAAATACTTAAAAGAAATTTAGCTATACAAACTATAGTGTGTTTTACAATGTTTGCCGCTGTTTAATATTCAATATCTCTGCAACCACTTGATCCGTAATTGTTGCAACTTTGCATATGACCGACCTTGATCGCTATGTCCCGAGGGGGACATTTTTTTCCTCGTTAACAAACTTATGGTTTTAAATTTTCTTTATTTAAATTTAGTATACAAAATCGACCACCTCCTAGTCCAATCGTGTATTGAGAGGGCTTACCCCTTCATATTTGTGAGCTATTTCGATTTAACATCTTGAACGCATTTCACGTGATTTTCCCCGTGTTTCAGCTCACTATCGCACTGTGTTGAACATTACATTGATCCTTCCGGTGCGTTCAGTTACCGTTCTACTGATTGTGTATTTCAGTGCATAGGCGTATCTTGCGGTATTCTAGGTCTGTAATACAATGGGTATGAACGTCAAGTTCCTTACACTGCATACAATGGCAGTGAAGATGTATAAATATTTCTGCAGAGAAGCTAAGCGTGGTAAAATGTATCGGAGTCTCTCAAATCCTGAAAAGAGAACTATTCACGCTTTGGGTTTAAGTAAACGCTCATTTCATCAATTACTCAAAGCTAATGGAATTTTCAGTTCAATCAATACCAGGACACAAGGAAGAAAGGAAGAAATAGATAGTTTTGACAGGGATGTGATTCGAAGAGAGATTTGTAGAATGTTCAATTCCAAAGAAACTGTGACACTAAGAAAACTGAAAATTCGGCTGAGAACACACAATGACATTGATGTGTCGAAATCAACATTATTGAGAACTGTTAGAAGCATTGGCTTTACGTTTATGAAGTACGCTAGTGGAAGAAACGTCATCTGCGAGAAGCCGCACTTAGTGTCTATGAGAAGTAAATATTTACGTGAAGTACGGGAAATGCGTAATCAAGATTATGATATTGTGTATGTGGATGAAACTTGGATCAATGCACACCACACAAGTGAAAAGGAATGGCAGTTATCAGATGGAACGATTAAAAGATGTGTACCCAGTGGAAAAGGACGTCTGATAATGGCACATGCAGGCAGCAGACATAATGGGCTAGTGAAAAATGCTGAACTTATTTTCACTTCCAATTATACGGACAACCGGGACTATCATACCGAGATGAACGGTAACATATTTAGAGAGTGGATTGAAAATACTCTTATTCCGTCCCTAGACAGACCATCATGTCTGATAATGGACAACGCATCATACCACAACGCTGTGGCAGAAGAAGACAAAATCCCGACATCTTCGAGTACAAAAGATGCTATAAAGATTTGGCTTAGAAAAGAAGACATTCCATTTAACGAGGTGTTTCTGAAACCTGAATTTACTGTCCCTTGTTAAGAAATCACAAAAGACCAAGATATTCCATATAGACAAGTTGATTCAACAGCATCGTCATATGTGTTTGAGACTGCCACCTTATCATTCACATTAAAACCCAATTAAACTCGTTTGGGCAAAAGTTAAAGGACAGGTGGCAGCTGAAAATAAAACTTTCAAACTATGCAATATGAAAGAACTAACATATGCCGCCCTCTCGCAGATAGACAAAGATTATTGGTGTAAATGTGAAGACCATGTCTTAAAAGAGGAAAATGACTATTGGAAAAAAGATGGACTGTCGTTCGTTCAGCCGAGAATAGTCATCAATATGTTAGACTAGTCTGACTCAGAATAAGTGTGTAAATACCTTATATGTTTTATATGTTTTCTCCTCTATCTATGTGTATATGTAAACCAATTCATTTCCTTTTTATCTCCACGATTTCACTACTATTTTTAACATACACAGTACTTTCACCTCTTCATGCATCCATTCACGTTTTAGTATAAAAAGTAACATTTACAACGAATAGGCGTTATTATTCTCTCAAATATTTCGAAGAAATAAAAAAGGACCTCACGTAGTAATCAGTTAACAAACCCCTCTAACATTCGAATTGTACAGACGCCTATGCCGAAAATATGCAACTTCCGTCATTTACGGTAAATTATTTTCTTCCAGGACAAAAAAATTACATCGTTAAAAAAGATCAAAGGAATTAGCCGTTGCAAGAAAAGAACACCACCTGCAACATTGAATTTTATAAAAACTTTGGGACATTGAAAATATAAGACCACATGCAAAAAATCATGTTTATCAGTGCAAGGAATATGGAGATATTTGAAGTCAATCGTCGACCGATCTTTTTGAAACGCACTATAGCTTTACATTTATTGTTATATTTATATGCAAGCAATGCTGGTGCCAGGCCATTTTGTGCCCTAGGCAAGGTTAGAACAACCTCCCTCCGCACCCCACCTCTACCCCCATGCTCACTGAAATAAAACGTCCGTTAAATAAAAAATGGCGTATATTGAAACTCATTTATAAACTTTTTTTTTCTAATCTGACTGTGAGAAATATTCATAGAATAGTCCCCACAAATACGCACAATGGATATTCCCGAAAAAAGAAATGAATTCCATTTTAAACTCAAGTTCGTCCATTTTTTCATTTTATTTTCGTCCATTGTGTATTAATTTTTTTTAAAATCTCTTAATACAGAACAAAACAAACGTAGCACTATACAAATTATCGTGCTCGTATTCACTGAAACTGCTCTATAATTATGTTTTAAGTTATCTAAAATCTAATCTGATAAAAATTTTAAAATACAATGATGAGCTTTTATTTCAGCGTTGGTGTTCATAACTCAACAACAACAAAATACAAGAATTAGGGAATTTAAATATAAGTGTACAATCCAATATGGCCACCGTTCCCATAGCAACCAATAGCAACATACCATCAAATGCGTTGGTATGGATAGTTATTACTTTTGTAAGTCAGTCCTGTGCAGTTATATTGAAATCCAGCAGTTATGTATGAAAATAGCGTTTTGCTGTATCTCCACCCCGATCACAAGGCAGTTCTCATTCTGAAATGCTTAGGGTAAAGAGAAATAGAGGATGACCAACCAAAAAAAAAAAAAAAAAACGGAGACAGGGATTAAAAATTGACATAAAGGGAAATTAACACGTCACGGAGAGATCTTGAAAGTCTCGTGTATGACAGATATTCTTTGCGCGCATTTGTTGGAGGCTGTGCTCAAAGGGCATTTTTGGTGTTTGGTTTAAGGACCATCTTCAATACGCACGGACAACTCCATCAGTGCTCCGATCTCCTCTCTTAGATCACACAAGGAGGGTCTCGGCACAGTGCACGAACTCCATCGAGGATCCCAATGTGTGTGTATACAGGATTCACATATTTTATAAATATTATTTGGTGTGTAGGTTTCCAAATTTTGTAATTTTTGCGAGGGCAGCGGCCGTATGGCCTACTCTTTACGATTTAGAACTGTCATGGGATTATTAACGTGCGCAAATTGCATACGGGACCTCCTATTTTTTCGCCCTTATTGGAAAAGGCTAGACAACCGATCTTACTACCCATGGAGATCAGGGGGTTTATGACGTCATTAGGAACCAGTGGTTCTGAAACAAATGTCCATCAATTATATTCCCTGTACTAAGACCGTACTCGGTACCTTTAGAACTAGAGGCGGACACCATACCTCTTAGCCATTCCGACTCTCGGAAGAGAACAGAAAGGTAAGGATAAAGATCGTCATCATTATCATCATTAGAAGAAACAGAAGATAACGATAGAAGGAAGACGACGTCTATAATTTTGCATTGTTGCATATCTCTTGAGTTTCATTTTTACTTTGGCTATCAGAAGGTGGTGATCTGATGCCACATCTGCTCCTCTATATACCTTTACATCCTGCAATGATGATCTAAACTTCTTGTTTATGCATATATGATCAATCTGATTTTCTGTTCTATGGTCTGGTGATATGCATGTTGCCTTGTGTATTCTCTTATGTGGATCCCCACATTTATTTGGTTTCTATTATTTCTACTTTTCTTAGCTTCTTTGTCTGCCTTTTTATTTCCTTCTATGCCGACATGTGAAGGTATCCAAGCTATTAGAACAGAACATCATGTGGAGTACTTGTATAGGTTAAGTATTTGTCAGTAATATCACTTCTGCTTTATCCGGTCTACTGTATTCTTAAGTTTCTTATAGCTTGAATTGTTGAAAGTGAGTCTGTTAATATTGTTAATTTATGAGGAGGGTTGTTAGAGAAGATTTCCAGAGCTTTCAGAATTGCAACCATCTCTGCCGTGAAAATAGATGTATTCTCGGTTATACTATACCCTTTCACCATTTGCCAAATGGGAACATAAATTCCTATCCCAAATTTGTTATCGTTTTACTTAGATCCATCTGTGTACACTGTAATACTGTCCTTTGATATTTGTTGAATATATTTCATGGCTTTGTTTTTTATAGTTGCCATATCAGGTTTTATTAATTATGTCTGAAAAGTGGTAGTATGTATCTGGTTTCTTGAGCTCCCAGTGTGGTACCACTGGCTTGTATATACTACTGTTATTAATTGATGCATTTAGGGCATTCAAGTGTACTAGTTCCTCCATGCATTTCCAACCTGTCAGGTATCTACTGGCATTTATGAACCTGTTATGAAGTGTTGTTAACTGATACCTAGCAAATGCTGGAAAAGCTGGATGAGTCTTTCCAAACATAGTTTTGGTCATGTAATATAGTCTTAGTTCCTTTCTTCGAAGTTCCAAAGGGAGGACTCCTTAGGCCACATCCAGAGCACCCCTCGATGTTGATCTGATTGCAAATAATGCTTGGTGCTAAATTCTTTCTAATTCAGTCTTGTGACTGTGTGCTGCAGAATCATATACTATGCTTCCATAATCAATTTTGCCTCAAAAATTTATAAAACGTGATCACTGTCTTAGTGCTTGCACCCCATCCATGACCTTTCAAATATCTTAGCATGTTAGTTAGTCCTCTACAAGACTACCAGTCTGATTGCTAAATCAGAGGCACATCTCCAATCCAACCTCCAGTCTGGAAG